>JAPMOQ010043583.1:207911-223384 GCA_026543055.1 Argiope trifasciata | reverse complement strand
GATTGAATAATTTAATATGAGAATTATTTCATCTTTGATTGAATAATATAATATGAGAATTATCTAATCTTTGATTGAAATATCTAATACATCATTGTGAAAATTTTCTCAAAGCAAGTTATTAACAACTTCATATACTTTTGTATAATTTGAAACTTTTTGGATTCCTGCAAAAACTGTTTATGTTTTGTAATAATTAAAAAAAAAATGTATATGTTTTTGTAACTTTTATAACCTAAACATTTTTTAAGCATTTGAATGCAGCATTTAATAAGTACTAGAATCATTATTTGAAGTTTTTTGTGATTCAGAGGCATTATATCTTATCTCTATTGCATTTGACAATATTTGATGTAATATATGAAGAGCATTTGATAGAAGATAATTTTTATAAAGCACTTGGCAATATTTGGAATTTCAATTTTGGCACTAGAATCTCAAAACATACTATGAATGAAGGTTGGTGATACAAATAAGTGCATTTTGAATGGAAAAACAACAACAAAAATGATGCATTTTGATTGTTTTACAAAATTTACTTGATCAAAAATACTATGGCATTTTATTCTTTTATTATTTTCTACAAATTTATATCCATTTTTTTTTAATCAAGCATTTGGGAAAAGGAACTTAAATTATTATTCTGGTTTTACATTGCATTAGTTTCTAATTAAGTTGCTTCACTTAGATTAAAGTGGTAGTTGTTATTGCTATATTCATATATGCATATGCAACTAGAATTCAATTTAAATAAATTGTCATGTTATTATACTGATCTTAAAAAAGATTTTATTGCACAGCAGGTAGAGAAAATATTTCAAAATTCAAATGCCTGTCATCTCTCATTGCAAATAGTGATAATTGTGTCATTATTATCACCTTAAAAAAAGGAGTTCAATTAATTCATGTTCAAAGTGAATTAATGAAGTATACCATTGTGATGCATGAACTGCATATGAATGAAACATCTGGCTATTGGAACTAATAATGATGTTTGAGATTCTAGTATATTAAATTCCAGATTGTTTTTGTGACTGGTTTTCTTTCAGTGTATGTTAACATTTCAAAATATTCATTTCTAAAATTATTGTATTAAGTTATACAACTATTGCACAGTAGTGTTCATATATTAATATTGTATATTAACCATGACTGGAGAAGGCAGAGAAAGTTCCTGTTTTATTCTCTCTAAAAGATTTGTTTTGACAATTTATGAAAGAATATCTTTGTATTTTTGTAAAATTATAAAGTTTATTTCATGGAAATTGATCTTGGGTTCCTTATTTAAAACACCCATTACACAATCATTTCAGAATTACTATTATAGATTGAATAATTATTTAGTTTTTTACATTTTGCCACATAACACTTTTAATCCTAATCAAATTTATACTCATGCAATGTATTTTAAATTCAGTTTTTAAAAAATCATTTACTTTTAGTTTTAAAATGTTGGTTTATATAGTGATATTACCACCTAAGTATATATATCAGTATTATATCGAGCTATTGCATAAGTAACATAAAGATTCGTTGGAATCACAGTATACACAAAGAACAAAAGTATTTTTTTCATTAGTCAGAAATAATTACATTTTGAAAATGAACAGATTTCAAGGTTAGAAAGGTCGAATTGTACTTGCATTGTATTTTAGTAATGCAGAAAGAGGAATTACATAAATTTGTTGAACTTTTTATGATTAATATATATTTGACACTTTTATATTAATACATTGAAAATTTGAATTTTTTTCCCATGATGTTTTTCTTAAGTATTTTATTTGCTGGAATAGGAAGACTTTCTTGAAATTACTCATTGCAAATAAAGTAGATAATTAGAATAATAGAATTTATTAATTTGAAAACGTATGATTAAATTAATAAAAGAAGAAAAAAAAGCAAAGTTATAATAATCCCCCTACCACCCATAATTTTAAAAATTTCAATGTCAGCTCTCACTTGATGGATCTTAGAAACAATTTTAAATATTGTTTGAAAAATGTTCTTTGCAAATTTACTTCAGGGGAAGAATTCTCTGAATGAATTGTAATTCTAGAATTTTCGAAAGAAAACAGATTTAAAGTAACTGAGCAGAAACATCAAGAAGTCTGAACTTTCAGCTTTTAAGTTTTTATTGAATTGTAAATCCTGACTGAATCCAAGTTTATTGATTCTTTATTGAATCATATGAATTTTGTAAGATAAGTAATAAAATTTATATTGCATTTTTATTCCTTATGGTTTCCTTATTGCTGTATAGGAAATATTATCATTAGCTATGTTAATGTATAGGCATATGTGTGTGTTTTAATATCTGAAGATGTCAAATGAATTGTTACATCAGTGAAATCATTTCTTAAATTTATATAATAATTGTAATATATTTTATATTTATACTTTATAATATTGAAAAAAGCTTAGTCCTGTTTGAAAATTTATGGAATTTTGTAGTCTTTTATTATTTTAATTTTGCTTGTAATCTTTTCTTATTGAGGAATTATTATTATTATTTCAGTTAGTCTGACAAACAAATCGATGAGCTATAAATATTATTGAAATTAATTAAACTATCATGACATGCAATCAGTTTTTATAACCTGTAATTAAAAAAACTTCGAAATAATATGAGTAAAAATAAATAAATCTATCCCTATTTATAATGCTATGTCAATTAAAAATAATTCATTATATTAATAATTTCATTTAAAATTATTTATTTTATTAAAGCATTTTCATTACCTATTACAACATATTTAATATTGGAATTTTGTATTTATTATACCAACTGCTTTTGTTAAAATATTTATTTTTGTATTTAGTATTGTTTTATAGTTTTTTATGGCATCATATTGCATGAATTTTTATTTTTAGTATTAATCTAAGCAACAAACAGTTGGAAAGTAATTCCTTTTAGAATATTAATTATGCTATTATCACATACAGCCAGTTTTAATAAGAAATAGAAACTTTGAAACAATTGCTTACAATCATTAAATGTATTTAAAAAAAATCTGATTATCAATCGTTTAATTTATTTACTTATCGATTTTGTTTCCTTCCTTATACATAATTAGCTTTGAAATATTAAGAAAGGAACAAAAGCAAACCAAGAAATGTTATTTGTTGATGAAGTCGAGATAAATGTGACAATTCCATGACTTCATTACCTGTGAAGGAGATAAAAGGAATCTCCATGTTCAGTTTGCCAGAAAACTGAATATTCAACCCATCCTAATTTCCTCTCATTTCGTTTGAATTAAGTGGGTGGGAGCAGGGCCTGACTAAGGCAGTGGCATATGGGGCTGTTGCCGTGGGCCCTCTCATCAAAGGGGGCCCCTAAATCGAAAAATATCGTAGGTAATCTCAATTCTCTACTTTATTACTGCTGTAGTGAAGCAGAGGGGGCCTAAAATAAGCTTTTGCTCCAGGCCCCAATTAGGTTAAATCGGGCGAGGACATTTAACAGGAAAGGACATGATATATTTCAGCATAACGTTGAATGATTGGTTTGGATTAAACTTGCATGAATACATCGTTAAATGATGACCTTACTTAAATACTAGCCTTATCTTAATTACTCTGTGGCAACAAAATATGGAATTTACGCAGGAGCAATAAATTACATTCAGTGAAGTCTTTTAAAAGCCTCTGCCAGTTTTACCTGTGCGAAGGAATGATGTTATATTAACACGCCTTCGTATAAGGCATACTCGATTCACTCACAAGCACCCATTATTTGGTGACAGAGCTATATGTTCCACATGTCGCACAGATTTTACAATTCATCACATTCTGATCGAGTGGCGAGATTTTAATATTCATCGCAGCCAGTTTTTTCTCTCATCGTTCTTATCTCTCGCTGATTTATTGGGTAAGAACCACCATCCAAACAATTTTAAATTTTTATATGCTATTCAATTTTGACCTTGCATTTAAATTCTTCAAGCGCTTTAACTTCTTAAATTTTTTTCATTGTAAATACATAATCCTGTGCTACTGTGTCCAGTGTTTTTTAACTATTTTATTCTGCTTTCATGCAATCTTTCATTTATTTAAATTTTAAAGATCATTTAACCACATGAATGGCGCAGTTTGGCAAAGATGGCTCCTGTGCCAAAATACTCAAAACAACCAACCAACCTTAAATACTTTTGAGTTTTATTGGTTTGGATTAAACTTGCATGAATACATCGTTAAATGACAAGCCTTATCTTAAAATACTTTTGAGTTTTATTATTTAAAAATTTTCATCTCGTCTTTAAAGTTGACATAAAAGTGTGAAATTTTTTTGTGTTTCTTTATCTATATCTATACTTATAATAAAGCTCAATGTGTGTGTGTGTGTTGGCGCTCTACAGATCAGACTGTCGGACCTACAGCTACCAAATTTGGTACATGTATACCTTGGAGGTCGAGAATGTGCACCTAGAAGCCCTTTTTTTTAGAATTTTTAATTAGAATTTGAATTAATTAAAATTTGAGCGAAATTTCGACGTTTTTCCGCTATAACTTCCGAAAATATTATTGCACAAACATGATTTTTATATCAATTTAAAGATTAAAAAAATTAGCTTTCTAAAAGTATCAGTTTTTTTAATTTATAACGTAAGCTTCTATTTTTAACGAATTTTTAAAGAAATATTTTAACCATGTTTTTAGCACGTGACTGAATAAAATAAAAGAATGCCGGAAGTTCGAATAAAAAAAACTATCATCGCAAAGTAAATCTAGAGAAATACAACTTTTAACAAGTGACTGGATAAAATAAAAGAAATATAAAATGTGATATTTTCTAAAAAAATAAATGCAAAGCAAAGAGTTCTATGATCGTTTGCAATATCTAAATAATTAATTCAATAAATCTTCTTTACGGTTAACCTGATCGAATTTAGACAGGATATGCATTGGAATTCCAACTTAATGGTATATTTCTATTATCGTTTGCAATGTCTGTATCAGTAATTCAATATATATTTTTTTTCATTATAAAATGTGATAGTTTCTAAAAACATAAATGCAAAGCTAAGGTTTCTATAAAATCTGCAAGAGCACGTCAAAGGAAAAAAATTAGGTTTTATCACCGTGCTGCCATCATTTTGACGGAAGTTCAAATTAAAAAAAAAACTATCATCGCAAATTAAATCTGAAGAAATGTAACTTTTAGCTCGTGACTGGATAAAGTAAAATAAATATAAAATGCGATATTTTCTTTAAAGAAAGCAAGGCAAAGGATTCTATGATCGTTTGCAATATTTAAATCATTAATTGAATAAATTATCTTTATTTATTCAGGATTGAATTTATAAAGGATATGCATTCAAATTCCTTTCCAATGGCCAATTTGTAAAATATTATTAATAAGCAAATATATTGTTTAATACTATTAATTTGATCTAAATGAAGTAAATAATTACATTTTATGTAGCTTGAGTCAAACAATGCATTTATGAATAATGAGTTTTAGATTTCTTCATACTTTGCTCTGTGAGCCATATTTTACAAAATATTTTTAATAATATTTTAAATAAAAGTTGCTGCATTAATCAGTTTTCTAAATCAATCATTAAAAATGACTGATTTATAAAATTAAAGAATATTATTAGGAAAACGCGTTCTTTTAGAACTTTCAGTCCATCATCTTAAAGAAAATATTAATTTCAGGCCAATCAATGCCCGGAGTTACTTCAAGGCTAATGATTTAATTGAAAATTTTATAACCCATTACTCATGGTGAACCAGCTGGTCGCCAAAGGCAACTAGTACCCAATAAAAGAGATTGTGCTAAAAACTCATACTGTTCATGATGATTCTTTACACTTGTTTATAATTGCTTGGTAATATATAAATTGAAAATTTATCGGTTCTTTTTATCTCTATATTCCCTGATTTTTTTAATACTGGTAGTTTATTTTATTCTGCCTGCCGCTTACGCTATTATAGCATTATATTGTAAGTATCACTTATTTCCATAATAAAAATATTCAAATTTGAATTAAATCTAATTAACGTTTTTTTTTTGACCCAAAGCACCTGAATTGCATAAGCATAGTGACATGGTGGGTGGCGGAAGGTGTTAAAGATATATTGAGAGCGAAATTGGCACTTTTCATGCCATTTTTTAAAAATAAAATATGATAAAAAGCGAGAAACTAAATAATTTTTTCCAAACTATTCTTGCTAAACCATCAATTCAAGGAAGGGGAACGGCCTTTTACCTTTGATAGTGCTTTGTTAAATTATGTTAAATCTTTTTTTATAAATTTTATCAACAGCTAAATGCAGTCGATCATTCAGAATGTAATATGATTTATATTCCAAATAATAAAACATTTTACTTATTTTTGTGTTTCTGAATGTAGCTTATTTTTGAAACTGTAATTTCTGTATCTTTGTAATAAATTAAGATAGAAATTTGGACGAGAAAAATTCCACATACACTTGGAAGAAGAAAAGCTTTTTTATATATAACATTGATACGATAAGTCGAGTACTTTCATGAAAAACTCATGTCCCACAATCGAATCAATCACGCGCCAATACGTGTTCCGAAATGGCCACCTTGGTATGTAAATGATCTCCAAGGGGTCGTCAACTATGTCTAACCGCCAGTTCCAAAAATTCCAACTGCACCTTCCATCCGACGGCCTGTTTTACGAGGCCTAACAACGTGGCTATTAAATTCCTCGAGCACACACCACCCCCTCTCTCCATTTCGCATTACGCCACCTTTTTTTTTCTTCCCCTCGCCCCTTTTATTGAGGGGGTGGAGGAGGGTTATTGGAATGTCTTTTGCGGCTGCTGAATGAGCTCTCCGGAATGCAGAGCTTCGTCATAAAAATAGATGATGCTCTCATCATCTCACGCGTTTCCGTCATTTTTTGGGGCTTTCATCCCCGTTTTCCGACGCCAAATTCTTTTCCTTTTACGAGGGATGCGGCCCTTCCCCCCCCCCTTTTTTTTCCACCTCCCGTTCTCTTCCTCTTTATCAATCTATGCCGCAAAAGGGGTTTTGCTTTTCTATTCCGCCACGGTGACTCTTCTGAAAGTACCACCGATGGGTAAATGAATGGGACGTTTGATGGAAATTGGGTTATAGTGGTAAACAGGTTGTGCTACTATTGGGTTATTGGTGATGGAGTATAGGATTTAACATTGAAGTATCCAGCAGTAATAATTTATGAGATAAACAAAGTTCACGTCATAATTATAGGCTGATACTATTCACTCTTATTTGAGGTGCCGTCATTTGACCGTGGTTCACAATAGCCACGGTCCGTCCCAAAATAGCCATAGTGTGGTTTTACATGGATGAAAAAGTTTTTTTTCAGCAGAAATGTTTAAATTAAGCTAGAGGAAAATGAGTTCTCAAGTGGCTGAAAAATATCTTATACTATAATACGAGGAATGGTTGCCAAGTCGAAAATCGCCCCAGAATTAATAAACTCCGGTAAACTTGGGGGTCTGGGGTTTTTGGCCACGAGGAATCGATTGGCGCCGGTTTTGACACGCTACGGTCGAGCAATTCGGAGTTACAGATAGGATATTTTCAAACTTTATTAGTTCGCCATAATGGCTAATAGGTTTCAAGCGGTAACGTGCTGCCATCTATAGCCAATATGGCGAACTAATAAAGTTTCCAGAAGATGATCCGGAACTGATCTCGAAATGGATGATCCCGTGTGGTGATATGAACCCAAGCGCTCCGTGCATGGTCAGCAAACATGGAAGAGACCAGTGCAGATGGGGATTTCCAATGGAACATCAAGACATGACATCGCTGGTGGACGATGAAAGCCGAGGTTTAACCGGTTATCTTTTCACCAATGGTTTCACAAATTTTCTTATGGCATGTATTGTTTTGATAAATCACAATTGAAAATTTAAATCTTCGAGTTAGCTTCGATACCTGTTTTCTCCGAGTGGAGCTCGGTCACCCGCTGGTACTAATATAATGGAAACAATTCAAAGGATAAAATCTAAAAAAGATTTAGAACTATGGGTTAAAGAAATTGCAGAATTCATCCAAGGAATCAGTCAAAGAAATTCAGACAGAAATTTCAAACAGTAAAGGGACAAATCATCTCAGGGTCCCCTGGTGGGACGCAGAGTTGAAGAAACAGAGAAAATTGACAAGAGCCTTGAGACATAGATACCAACGATGTAAGCACACTGAAGAGAAGACAAATTTATATAAAAAAATGAATCAATAAACAAAGGAATGTTAAGAAAGAGAAGTAGTGAATGCTTTGAAAAGTTATGTAGCGAAATAACGAAAATGAACCCTTTTGAGCTAACTTATAAATTAGTGACAGATAAAATGAAAAGAAAAAGCATGTTGCATGGTGTCAACAAACAGGATGGCGCAAAAATTTGCGAGATGCCTTTTCAAAAAGGAACAGTCCCCCTAAAAAAGAAAAAAAAAAAACAGAAAAAATGAGGGTAAGTATTGAAGAATATAAAACAACTGAAAAGATAAAATATTCACAATAAATGAAATAAGAACGACGATTAATAAAATGGCTAAAAAGAAAACCTCTGGATTAGACTCCTCACCTCAATGGAGATGCTTGCTGAAATTAACAAAAAGAATCCATTTATTCTTCTATAGTTATACAACAAGTGATTAGAATTAGGCGCGTTCCCTGATCAGTGGAAGGTAGCAAAACTTATTTTTAATTCCTAAAACTGATAGGAGCCTAAATCCTACAGTCCAATTTTTTTTGTTAACAACAGCAAGTAAAATCTTGGATAAACTGATAACTCAAAGAATACAACATTTATTAACGACACAAAACAGACTGCATCATGATCAACATGGTTTTAGATATAACCACTTTTGTGAAACAGCTTAAAATGCACTATGGAGTAAAATAAAAAGTGCGATGAATCAAAAACTAAAAGCAACAGTTACATCTTTGGATGTAGCTTGAGCATTTGATTCGGTATGGAGGAAAAGCATTTTATATGCCCTTTTAAAAATGAATTGCCCAAGCAACCTTTTTCAAGTGATTAAAGATTACTTCTAAAGATTTCAAGTGATTAAAGAAGTGAAAGAAAATGTATTTACCAAGGTGGACAGAAGGATTTGGAACTTAAAAGGGAGGGCCACAGGGTTAATGCAGCGGGCCGTTACTCTGGAACTTGGTTATGAATTCTGCATTTAAAATCAATCTTCCAAGGAACTGCTATATACAGGCGTATACCAATGATGTGCTACTAATAATCTCGGGAAGGACAAAAGTTGAACCGGAAACTAAAGGTGAACAAATAATTCGTAGGCTAATAAAATGGGGCAAAGTACATAAACTTGAGTTTAATGAAAGGAAAACAATTCAAATTCCTATTACATTTGGAGAACGTTTAAAATTAAATGATCCACCTGACATAAAAATAGGCAATAACAATGTAAATGTGTCTAATCAAATAAAATACTTAGGAGTTACATGGGACAGTAAATTAATATTTAAGTCCCATTTTAGAAAAGCTAAGAAAAAAGTGGATGTATTAACATATAAACTAGTGAAAGTTGCGGATAAATTTTATAGAAAAAGAAAATACTATCCAAGAAGAATCTGCTCTGAGACCATTGAGCCATTTGTTCTGTTTGGGCATGGAGCATGGGGGTATAGGTTGAATCTAAAGAAAATCAGTGCAACATTAAATTCAATCCAACGGTGCTCTCTGATCATTATGTTTGGGGCATATAGAACCATTTCTACAGAAGCCCTTCAAGTGATAACGGAAATTTTGCCAATGGATCTCAGAGCAACGGAAATAGAACTTCTAGTAATAAAGTTAAAATATTGAACAAATGTTTCAACAATGAAGATTATGCGATGTATTTCGACAAGTTCGAACAACACCTTTCTGAATAGTTTATTCATGAATTTCAAATGAAGATCCCAGATATGGATGGGATAGAAATTTTCACAGATGGTTCAAAAGAAGAAAATAAAGTTGGAGCTGCAATAGTGGCATACTACTATGGGAAAGAGATTGATAAGTCTTGTGAGATTATCAATCAATGCCATACAGAAGCCATACAATCATCTCACAATTGTAATAAATTAATAGGGACGATAAAAGAAAAGATAAAAAGTGTTAAAATTAACAAGTTGATAGAGTTGAATTGGATTAATGCCCGTATTGGGATACATGGTAATGAAAAAGTGGATCACTATGCGAAGTTGGCGACACAGAAAGAGAATATTGATATTATTGTCCCCAATTCAAGTGGTGTTTTAAAAGGGAAATTGAGAGAAGAAATAAAGCTATTATGGTTTGACAGATGGTATATGTCCAGAAAAGGAAGAGTCACTCTCGACTTTATTCCTAATCCGGAAATTAAAATATCATCCATTTATAATCCAAATAATATCCGGACATGGGGGATTTCCTGCATATTTCCAAAGATTTGGAAGAACGCAGGAAAATAAATGCATTTGTTGAGAAATGGGTACGGTTTACCACTATTTAATGGAATGTATAGAGATCTCAGAGTCAAGGGAAAACCTGAAGATCGTAAATAACGATTTAAGTACAATACTGAGGGTACCAGGTGATCTGAAAATAATGAAGGATGTGATGTTAAAGATTGATAGTTTCATTCTAACTGTTTGAAAGTGCACAGATTGGGAGAAAGGCAGCTATTTACTACCGAAAGGAATGCTAGTTTGACTGTTCGGTCAATATAAGGTTGGACAATACTTATTAAGCAGGCGACCACACATATCCTGTCGATACTGCTATGTTCAGTGGTGGTGGGTTCGTCGGTTGTATACAAGAAATGTTGCTTTACAACGGGACGTTACTATAACTAAACTAAACTTATCTGAGTTGCTTGCTATCATCTATGATATAGAATATAAAATATATGATATAGAATAGAGAAGATTTTATAGATTTGTGATAACGATCAATGATATTACGTGGTACAAATATTAAATTTTGATTATAAATGAAACTAAAATCTCTATAAATAAAAATGAATGTATGTATGTCTCTTATGCTTTCCTAAACCGTTCATCCGATTACGATGAAACTTTGTCTGCTTATTGCTTACATCTACGGGATGGTTTTAGGAATAATACAATTATATGAAATAAAAAAATTTCGAATCTCTACCGCACCTATTTACCAAAGATTAATCTCCAAATAACTCGCCGAGGAGACACAATAGATTCTGTAAAAATGCTAAATCCAAGTTAGAGGTTAATATTGTATAGCTATTAAACGCAAATGTCATACAAGTCATTCTCAGAGGTAACAACTTTATGACAGATTATGAGAGAGAGTTTTTCGGAGACCAACCCTGGTTGTTTTAAATTTTAGATAATTTATTTCACAGTAACTACCAAAAATATTGTAGTACAAATAATTTTGCGTTATCTTTAATTTAAAAAATTATCTTTTAACTATATTAACGATTTTATGGTCTGAATATATTTTCTATGTTTAATCAATTAAAAAATATTTTAATCGCATTTTCTAAAATTAAATTTGAGAGTTCTGAATGAATATTAAACGAGTCACGAAATACAATAAATAGTTTCTTTCATTGACATTCTGAAAGAACACTAAGTTTTACAATTCTAAAAGAATACCGACATCTAATATATAAAAAAGGAATATTTGCCTGTTCGTATTTTAAGTACTGCCGTACCGTTCATCCTATTTCGATAAAGCATTGCCAAATTATTGATTGATTGCACTTAATATTAATTTTTACGGCAGCAGCAACGCTCCGGGTACCAGCTAGTATATAATAAAACTGATAATATATTATTTATTATCTATACATAATATAAAATTGTGTTTCCTGAAAGCGTCTATATGTTGGATTCGCAAAAACTCGAGAGATAATGAATGGATATCGGAGCTATTTGTACCATTTTGTAGAGCATTTACCGGGGAAGATTTTGGTATATGAAAGTCATATCAAAATTAAAATAAAAAATAGTTTTATAATTGCGATTTTAATTATTTCGCGCATGAGCGTAAACCACAAACTAGGCATGTGCAATTAGCAATAGCTGTGGTATGCATACGCAATACATTTTTTTGTTTACGTCTGGTTTTAAAAAGCGATTCAAATCTCATTTTGCCCAAAAGAAGGAAATCCATTTTTGGGCGTGTGGTGATATCTTAATAAGACAGATAACATCAACGGGATATGAGCATGCTTTTGCCCTGTGGTTATGTTATCGGCCTTCTAATCCAAAGCTCCCAGGTTCTATTCCGAGCCAACGTCACATCCCACGATGGTGACCTCGCATGTGATGAACCTTCACCTGATGTAGCGCCATCTACCCGCAACCAAAGTCGTCAGACTCACTTGACGCAACAATTCACGCACGCTCGCCATAACGCTTGGCGAGACTTAAAAAAAGCTCTCCGCTCGCCAAAGCAAAGATGGGTACGGCGCATTAGACACAACAGCTACACACAGCAACCTCTCACTTAACAAACCAATTCATCACCACTCAACAACAACGCATATCGTTAGCCCAACTCATTGGAGGGCGAGTCTGTGGTGATATCTTAATAAGACAGATAACATCTACAGGAGATGAGCATGCTTTTGCCCTGTGGTTATGTTACTGGCTTTCAAACCCAAAGGTCCCGGGTTCTATTCCGATCCTATTTCACCTTCTACAGGCGGAACTCATTTAATGCCAAAAAGCTTCGTTTGTGATTCGATAGGGAAAATGAAAGGGACAGAAGCGTTCAGTTAGCGAATATCAGAGAAAGAATGTCCACACTTAGAGAATGGACAATCATTTGATGAGTGACATAACCATCTTTCTTTAAATCCAACATAATAATGCCAACATATACCAATACAACTATGAAAGTCTGAATATTTTATTGTATTCTTACATCTTCGGACTAACTATCACTGGCGTATGTTGACAATCACAGACATGCTCTGGTGGAGATCGAAACGAGACCCGATGTCTATCGAGAGGCTACATCACTGTGCGGATACAAGTCCCAGATGTCGACCGTGGTGGTACAGATCCTCGAAATGTGTTTCAGTTGTTGTTGGAATAGAAGAAACCGACTCCTATAAATTAGCAAAAAAAATGGCATCCTCAAGCAGCTTTCCACCCGTGATCAGTTTAGTTTAGTTTAGTTGTATTAACGTTCCGTTTAAAGCAACACGAGGGCTATTTTGGAACGGACATCGTCATTTTGAACCAAGAGCGATGACGAGGACGACACCTGAACTGGCACCCCCCTCTCCACACCACACCAACGGGAGGACGTTTGGCCTGACAGATCTAACGTGAAAGAGACCCCCTCACACGACGGTTCTTCGGTGGAATCGAGTCTCGAACCCAAAACCCTTCGGTTCCGAAGCCGAGATCTTACCACCAGGCCACCGTGGCCCTTGTGATCAGTTTGTAATTTGTAAAGAAAATTTAGTTTCCATAGATGGGATTTCTTTTCAAGAAATGTCGCCGAGAAAAGCAGATGTAGCTCATTCGAGAAGTGAAGCGCAAGACTATACACACTCTTCTTGAAAAAGGAAGTGTTCCACAAATAAATCCAGTTGCAAAAGCAAGGAATTCTTGTGGAATTAAATGAGTCATAATAGTTGCAATAAATAAGATTTGAATCACACAATTAATTAAGTTTTTATTACTATTATTTTCTTTTCACATTTAGACTGTACTGTATAATTAAGTAACTTTTTAACTTCTGTTATTTTCTTTCCTCATTTTAAATGTACCGTTTGTTTTAGATTCTTGGCCATTCATCTCAGAAAGAGAGGTGAAAAAGTGACGTCACCCTTGTGACGTTTTATCGCGACTGAATTACGGAAAGGAAAATATAAATTCACGGCATGTTCAACATTCACCATAAGCGCATGGTGAATGCTGACATTTACTAGTGTAAATCAGAAATAAGGGTATTCAGGGGATATTTCGGACATACACCAAGCGACTATGTGAATGTTGACTTTCACCGGTGAACATTCTCCAGATTGATTTCGATCTCCTACTGTAACACACACACACACACACACACACACACACACACACACACACACACATAACCAACTATAAAAGCCTTAAATAATTAAAACCAATTTCCAGAATCATCAAAAATTAAACCGAAACTAATTATGTCAGTATCGAAATTTTGTATATATTTTTGTTTTATTTGGTGATGTTTTCAATGTTGCTTTGTTTTTGTGTATTTGCTGTTATCTCTTGTATCTCTTTTCCCTTAATTTGCTGGGGATTTTCGGGTCCTGAGGGGTCAATACTGTTGGACACTGTTCGATTTCCTCACAGAAAAAATCCCTTATTTTGAATCCTTTCCTGAGGGTGACCCTTGAAAAAGTCTTCAGGCCAGATTCTTTTTCTATTTGTGGTAATTTTGATTATGTTGCGTTACTTTGCAACCATTACCGTAGTACCGCATCACACTAATTTTTCTTTATTTAATTTTTAAAAATTTGATTTGACTCATAAATTGTAATTCATTACTAGGAAATTCAAATTCCATCAATATATTATGCTTTTTTAAAATAAAATATATGCTTTTTACCAACGTTGAAATTTAAAAAAAATAATGCTTTATATTTTCATTAGCATCCAAATAGGATTTCGTTTTTCGACTCTGTTTCACATTAACCATACTTTGCAGCTTGAATAGACTGGTAAATATTAAATCCATGTTTTTCAGTTTCATCAAATAGCTTGGTTTAGTTATATTAACGTCCCGTTGTAAAGCAACACTAAGGCTATTTTGGGACGGACTTCGTCATTTTGAACCACGGTCAGATGACGAGGACGACACATGAGCTGGTACCCCTCTCTGCACACCAATTGGAGGACGTTCGGTCTGACAGATTTAACTTGCAAAAGACCCCCTCACACGATGGTTATTCGGTGGAATCGAGTCCCGAACCTGAAATCTTCCGGTTCTGAAGCCGAACCCTATCGATACTGCTATGTTCAGTGGTGGCGGGGTGTTCGGCTGTACGCAAGAAGAAAAAGAAGGTTTTGAAGCCGAGATCCTACCACCAGGCTACTGCGATCCATCAAATAGCTTGGTAAAAGTTAAAAACAATTCAATTTATGTAAAAAAATCAGTAACCTGGGAGAACAAGCTGGTCGCAAAAGGCGATTCGTAATTAAATCAATATTATTCAAGAGCAATTAAGAGTTTAAATTAAGATTAATCAAAATGTTAGAGGTATCTCAAGAATATCATCATGTATTATATCATTAGCATATATATCTACCTTCTACCAAGGTAAGGTCATTCCTCCTATGGGAGAGATTGTACAGTGGCCGGTGATGGCCTTTATAATTCAACCTATCCTATCAAGGCAAAACGAACATTCAAATTTTCTTAGTGTGTTAGGGTGCGTAATAGTGGCCATTTTTATTTACACTTTGGTTATCTTACTTCAGGTCGTGTATAATATCATTAGCATATCTACCTTCAGGTAGTTT
>JAPMOQ010043583.1:188944-207901 GCA_026543055.1 Argiope trifasciata | reverse complement strand
TCTACCTTCAGGTCGTGTATCATATCATTAGCATATCTACCTTCAGGCCGTGTTGAAGGTAGATATGCTAATATCTACCTTCTACCAAGGTAGGGTCATTCCTCCTATGGGAGTGGTTGTACTTTGGCTGGTGTCGGCCTTTATTATTCAACCTATCCTATCATGGCAAAGCGAACATTCAAATTTTCTGTGTGTTTCAGGGGCGTAATGTAGCCATTTTTATCTACTCTTTCGGTTATCAGGCTTCAGGTCTCCTCTTATGCAAAAAATTGTTGAGTTTTATTTTCCCCCTCTTTTTTGAAAAGTTATTTAAAGTCTGTGTTTATGTCGCTTTGTTTTTAATAAAAATGCCTTTTAATTCGATTTAATTTGAAGATAATTATAAGGTCAAGGTATTCTTTTTTAAATATCATTTACGAAATACTCTTATTTCGTAATCTGACTCTTATTTGCTTTAAATAAAAAGGGCTTTTAATACGACTTAATTTGAAGATAATTATAAGGTCAAGATTTTTTTAAATATCGTTTACGAAATACTCTTATTTCGTAATCTTACTCTTATTTGCTTGAAATAAAAAGGGCTTTTAACTTGACTTAATTTTTAGATAATTATAAGATCAAGATTTTTACAAATAAAGATTTCATTTACGAAATACTCTTATTTATTCTAACTAAAGACTTTACTAGTGTGTAGTTTGAAGAAAAATTTAATGTTTTTGGTTTTTAAAAAAATGTAAAGCTTTACCAGGCTTCAAATTTGATTTTGAATATACAGAGGTGGTTAATTTTCAGAGACGAATGACAAGAACTCGCCATGCAAACTCTCTACCCTCATAGACTTGATGTGATTATTGGAAAATATTGAGAAACAATATATTGATACGTATTTGCCAAAAAATTTGATATCCACATATCTGAATATCAAAAGTCAATGCTTTATAAGATCTTATCCGTAAAGCTACATCGGTTAAACATGCCATCACAGAATTTTATCATGGGACATTTCGTGCCGCCATCTAGTGGTAAAATAGGAAATCTTTTTTCAAAACATTATCAAATAATTTTAATAACATTTTATGGAATTGGCATTCAATATTTCATGATGATGATTTGATCAATTGAATGATATTTTTATTGAAATTTGTTATTGTTTTATTTTTCTTTTCTTGTTTTCATTTATCTTATTTGATAATAAATATTTTTTCTAGCTGCAAAAAAAAAAAAAAAAAAAAAATGGTTTTCTTATTACTTTATTGAAAATCACTATTTTAAATAAATATAAAAAAAAAATTTTTTTGTTAGTTTTTTTGTGTGGTAGTTTTTTCAAATTTGTAGTTCATCATTATCAAAATTCTTAAATCATGAAATCAATCATTTCTGAGATTTGCTAGTTTTAGGTTAAAAAAGGAAGTCAAAATTAAGTAGTTTGCTATCTAATAATATGAAATCAGAATTAGATTAATCAATAATTAAGCTCTGAAATTATATAATCCTTCAAAATCATAAGTGAAATTGTATATATACATTCAAAACACACAAGTGTTAAAAATTTAAAATTCTAAAATATAAGGAAGGAGTGAAAAATTAATAACGTTAAAAAAATTCCGTCCTTATAAAAATACAACATATTGAGCGCTATAAAAGTATATCTGCATGCAGGGGATCTCTGTACAATATTGTGTCTTATTCAGCTTTATAATATCCTTGTTGTTTGTTTTGATAAGCTATATTCTTTATTATTATCTTTAAACGAGTTCCTTATAAGCTGATATTAGAATTATTTTATATTGTTTTTAAACTTGTCAGTTTTTAAAAATTATCTTTCAGAAGTGAAATGAGAATGCATTCTAATTTTATTTTAAACATGAAATATATAAGCAGTCATTTTCTCTTCAAGTTCAGTTCTAAATTGAAAATTCTGTAGTAATTAAATAATATTAAGTGCAGGAAAATAACCTCGATTTTAGTGTCCCGTCGACTAGATATTTTGGTGGGATGCAAGCGTTAGAGTGAAATAAAAAAATAATCTTTTCTGTAAATAATCATTTTATTCTTTTTATTCTATTGGCAGTAACATAACGCATTATTGCAAAAAAAAAAAAAAAAAAAAAAAAAAAAACTTTATTAATTCATACATTCTGGTTTTCTTTTATTATCGTTTGATTTTTTATTATTCTTGTGGCAGCAGCATTACGCATTATTCTATTTATTTTTTTAAATTCGTGAATTCTTTTTCCTTTCTCTTTTTCTTTGGATAAAGAAAGTTGATTTATTTAATGACGTTTGATATAACTATTTTTGCATTGTAATAAATTTTATATTCTTACTCACTGTCATTAAAAGTGCAAGTTATGTATATTCCTCTTAAATACTATCATATTTACTTTAGAAGTGGGGATAAAGAATTTATTGTTTGCAAGAATTTCGTTTCTTTTACATGAAAAACAAAAAGGTCAGTACCATTTCAATTATAGTTCTTTCTTAATTTTTTATTTTTCAGAAACGTAAAAAATAAATATTGACAGTAAGAATTCTTGTAATGTCTAAAAATTTAGTTCTTTTTTGTTTCAGTACAATTGTTAATTTATTTAGATTCATCTGTATTTTAGTAGTAGCTGTTGCGCTCACTAAATACAATAATGGGTTTTTAATTTTTTAACTTTAAAATTTTTCGAATCCGAAATAATTTTTAGTTTCGTTTTTATTTCGTTTACATTTTATTATTAATTTAGATTTGTTTCATAAATAGGTTTTATTTCATTTAAATTTATTTTTTGTGTTTTTGTTGTTTAATTCAGAATTAAATTTTAATTTCTATTCTGACATAATTAGTGTCGGTTTAATTTTTTGATGACCTGGAAATTTGTTTTAATTATTTAGTGCTTTTATAGTTGTTTATATATATACTAAATTTTTACTATATTTTATAAATATGAGATATTATATGTCAGATATTATATTATATAAAATATATTATGTTATGTATTTTATTATTATTTTTGAAACTGCATTAAAATTGAACGTTTGTAGGCATGTATTTTATTACATAAAATAACATGAAACGAAAACTGATGAAGAAAATTTTTATTACAGGATTAAGATAATTAATTACATAATCATCTACAAAAAATATATATACACACGGCTTTAACATATTGAAGTATTACAGAGGCTCTGTGTGTTATATACTTTCTTGAAAATTTCTAATTTATGTTAATACAAATTAAAGGGAATTTTTAAAATATATCAAAGAGAAATTTTAAAAGACAGTAAATGATTAAAATGAAATTCTAAGAGATCAAGTCTTTTTTAGCACTAAAACGGAGATGGTTTCCTACTAACAAATATAATAAAGATTTTTTAATTGACAATAATAATAAATTTTATGGCTCTTACAATAGTTTAAGAAAGAGTTGTAATGAAATTTAAATACACAAAAATTATAATGCAGACATTAGTATAATGTATCATTTATAACTGTAACTTATGGCATATGAATTAAATTTGAAAGTAAATCATGTATTTATTGATATATGATTATTTAATTATTTAAATTATGAATTTATAAACATTGATTTATTATTTATTTTTAAAAATAAAAATATTATTCAATATTAAGAGAAAATAAGTAATTAATTGACTGAAATCATTTTGATAAATTTTCAAACCTTTCAATTTTTCCACATTTAAGGTTTTGAAAAGCAATAAATTTTATAATTAATTCTTCTTTTAAAAATTATTTCATTTCAAATTTTACTTTAGATAATGATTGCATAACAAACTATACACGTTAAATATATTTCACAGAAAACAATTATACAAGATACGTTTCTAGAACAATTTTGTTGAAAACGAATTAATACACACTTTCATAATGATTATGTTACTATAAAATATTATATTTGTTTTTTAAAGAATGCCATAAAAAACTGTTTCAAATTCTATGTTTATTGCAATTTCGAATATAATTTATTGATTTTTAATCCAATATTTAAAAAAAAAAAAAAAAAAAAAACTCAACGTAGCTAAATTAAAGCAGAATTATTATAACAGACTTTCTGTTTGAATGAGAATAAACAGCTTTTCTTCCATTTTTCGTTTTCATTCACTTAAAAATATAATAGATTAAATCACACAATATATATATATAATAACAAGAACATTTATCTTATAGAAAATGAGCACCAAAATGATAAGTAGGCTAACATATAAATGCATAAATGTGACATGTAAATTATAACATTTTTCCTTAAGAAATAGTTTTAAAAGAAAGCACTTCTTTCAAACCAGTTAGTGCTTTAAACAAATGCACTCTCTTGCACGTTAATTTATTTCCAAAATTTTCATTCGATTCACTCTAAAACATTTTTTTTTTACATACAAATCTCACGCGTCATAATATACCATTCACATCTAACGATTTTACACCAAAATACATTTTTATGTACAATATTATAATTTCTTTGTCCTTTTTCAATGATTTCAGTTCATGCTGTATCCAAGAATATTTCCTTCATCCTATGTACAAAGACATCACATAATATTCAATAATTCTGTGCTATCGAAGTGTACCGGTTTTTCCAAAAAATCAAAGTTGACGATTGGAAGATAATAATATTATACCTAAATTGTATCGATTTTCGCTTTGCTATGTGACAGAAATTTAAAAAGTAGAAAAACGCAACTGTACATGCTACAGCTAGTATTTCAAAGTGCTAAATATTTTTAATCGTGTAAGTAGACTAAAATACAAAATAGCTTTTCAGTTCACTTTTCAATGATCTATACAATACAGATGAGTTTATCTATATTACTTTATAACATGAAAAGGAAACGTACATTTGAATTGCACAACCAACCATAGAAATCACAAAGAACCCGACAAATAGTATGAAATACTTTTTTTTAATTCCCTACCGAAGTCTACGCGACAAAATTGTGGAATAAGCATTAAAGGTTCTTTTATTATTTAGATATCGTTGCTTCTGCTTGAACAAGCTTAAAGAGAATTTGAAAATCTAATTCATAAAATGAGATTTTGTCATCATCTATCTGATGATTAGTGTAATAATTTGCACGGCGATTGAATCAGAAGTTTTAAGAATTTTATTTAATAAAATGCTTCTAATTTTTTTTATAGAAACGTCTGTCGATATTTCATCATTTTTTCTTTTTTGCTGCACGAATTTTTATAATTTATCAAACGATTATTTATTGTTGAAAATGGGCAGACGATTTTGTTGAAAAGAATTATTCTTTCATCTAAATAATGCTGATTGATTTTTCTTTTATTTATTTTTCAGTTGTATTATTGTAACAATCAGATTGTGGCAACAATAAAATAGTTTTAGATTAAAATTGTTAGATTAAAACAGAACTGTTTAGATTAAAACTGTTAAGAATAAATTTTATGGAATTTTATAAATTTTATGGATTATTTTATTTTATAGAATTTTATAAATTTTATGGAATAAATTTTATGGATGTTCTTGTACTTCAATTAATCTCAGTCAAGTTTGGAATAAGACCGCAGAGTATATTCCATTGGAAGTGTAAATATATGTTCCAGATTTAAAAAGCTGATGTTTAGAACTTTTACTTATTTTCTTAAAACATATTGTCATAATTTCAGAACAATTTTAATTGCTTGTTATTTGAATTGAAATTTATTATTTAAAATTGACACAATTTTGTGAACAAATAAAAATACTTTAATGTTTTGTTGTTAGTTTCATTTAAATTTAATTACTGATGAAGATAGTAGCAAACAGAAGCATTGTGTATCCACTTATTGCTATTTTTTTATAGCTTGAACCTATAATGCATATCTTGATCGCCAGATGGCAGTGCACGAAAAGAGAAAGCATAGTTTTATATACTTGAGGAAATACCACACGGACGATGAAAAGTTGGATGAGAAAAATAGTTAAAAACTGAATACTGGATGCAGGAATTGTCAGCAAAGAGATCAACTTTCAAGAGAATTCTTTCCAACATTAATATCAAAAGTGAGTCATTGAATGTTCAACTGGACTATGACTCCATAAAATTAAATGACACACAGCGTAGTGTAACTATATTTAGACCATTCTATTTCTGAAAAAACTTCCTATACTGAAATATTTAACGTTTTATATTATTTTATAACCTTTGAGTCAATTTTATTACAAATTATAACATATAACTCAAGTTCCTATTATTTCGGAATATATACGTAAGGACTAATACGTAATATATATCCGATAATAGTTATTTTATGAAATTATAATTTTTAATTCTATGTGTTTCTGAAGTATGATGGTAAATGGCACACGACTGATGGGTGATATTCTATTCTCGATTCTTTTGGTCTAATATGGGTAATTTAATGAGATTATTCTTATCTATGTATTATTTACAAGAATTGTTCGATTTTATGCACGTGTTTAACTTTTCCTAAGTTTTTAATGATTGGATCGATACTTTAAAACAATACTGGGTTTATCTGAAAGTACAGTACCTAGAAAAGAATTAATGTAAAAGATAAAGCAATTTATTAACACATGTAATCGCTTTTTAGTATTTTAGTTTTTATATTAACCTTTTCTATTGCTACATCACAGTTAAATATACATTGCTAAATTAAATGCAGTAAAAAGTATTAGCATTTCTATCCAATTTTGATTATTAAGGATTTAATACGCACGGCATAATTTTTTGCTGAACAAATATAGACGTAATACGCTAGGACTATTGCTGAATTTTTGAAATATACTTTAATATCTAATCTAAAAGGCCAAGAATTTGTAAAAATTTGCGTTAAGATTCCAAATTGAATAACAATAGATTTACAGAACTTAATTGGATTTTTGATATGAAATGCTGATAAATATAGGATCACCTTTTTCATCACAGATTCTGCGCTCATCACCGCAAAAGCAATGCAAATGTGGTGTGCATTTTTTAGTCGATTTCTAAAGCGGCTTAGAGTTAACCAAGAAGCTTACACGCTTTAGCTGAACTAATATTTTAAATCTATCGATTGAAACACAATTGCAACACCTTCTACAATGTGCTTCAATATCCATCTAAAATTTCGCGAATTTTATCGCAGATTTATAAGCAATTATCCTAGTTAAAAATTCTTGTCTAATTTTGTACCACAGAATAGAAAAAAATACGTGGCACTTTAAACATTTTAGTTACCAGGTCATTAAATCATTGTACAGTAGCCCCATTATTCAGAGACAATAATGACAACATTAACATTTTAGTTACCAGGTCATTGAATGCTTACTTAATTGTTCAATTACTTATAAGAGTCATGACATGTGAATTAAAAGCATTATGATGTCAGTATTGATGATAAACATTTATATGAGCAATTATTTTCAAACCATCAATTGCTTAAATGATGAATCAGTTTTTATGTCAGTGACACATAGCAGATGCAGAGAGGACTAGTAAAAGTCGATGATGGTGACACAAGATCATACTTGCAGTTTGTTTTTGTTCATCAAGTAACTATTCCTTCGATACAATCTTTCGCAGCAAAAGCTAGAGATAAAAAAATTCTCCTCGTACAATCATAATTTTATCAAAAACGAGGAGAAAAAAGTCAAAAGAATGGTATCTGTCAAAGAATGGTGTCACTTGTAACTGGTCCCTATGTAGTAAAACAGCTACTCTAAACAAACTTTACTGTCACATTATTAAATGTTTTTTTTTGGTTAACGGTCTAACAAAATATAGCCAAAAAGATAGCAAAGCCATTGTAAAAATTTCTGAATAATAGATGACCATTACAGGATACTATTTGTCGAAGGCCATTAGGCGACCAAAAGAGCAAATTAGAATTTTAGTATGGATGGACAACCAATGCAAGGCAACTAAAAGAGCAAGTTAGAATTTTAGTATGGATGGGCAACCAATGCAACTAAAAAAGCAAGTTAGAATTTTAGTATGGATGGGAAATCAAAGCAAGGCAACCAAGGCAACTAAAAGAGCAAGTTGAAATTTTAGTATGGATGGGCAACCAAAGCAAGGCAACTAGAAGAGCAACTTAGAATTTTAATCTGGATGGCGTATTTTTATTATCACATCTATAAGTAAAATTCAAGACCCAATGAATTGAAAATTTGTGCGTTTAGCTAACGATAATAATAAATGGCTGCCTCTTTAGTGAACAAGCATGATCGTGTGCAACCACATCCACCCATAAAGAAAATGGTAGTTGCTGACGACAGTCTTTTCAGTCATGAGGAAGAGACCTTTCCAGTGAATGCACCCGAAAATTTGTTGAAGTCAGTTCTGGAATTTGTCTAAAACAGCTATGGCTCCATTTTCTTACTGATTTGGTGACTGGTTCGATTAGCACACTCCTTCAGGGCCTTCGGAGATGTGAGGCAGAGGGAACCTTGGCGGATCTTGTGGACAATTACCATCGCTGGTTTCGTAGAGATGACACCTGTGAGAGTTGGTGTGCAGAAGGAATTCCAATCAGTGTACAAAAAATATTTGAAAATGAAACTAAATTATTTCAATATTTATTAAGATTCTATAATATATATATTTAAAAAAATAGATATATCCGCTGCTCTAAGCATAAATATGTTCTTTAAAACTATTAATTTTTGTAAAATTTTCATGATTAAAACTAAAGAATGTATCAATTGTTATCATGGCAAACCAAACTCTCCTACTAATTTTGTTGTTGTTGTTTTGCCTACTGTTTTTAAGTAGAAGAAATTAAACCGAAAGTGATTAAATATTATCAAGACTTTCTTGATAATATTTACTATTTGCTACTTTACTACTTAATATTTATTACTTGCTTGATATATTAAATATATAAGATTGCTTGATATTAATTGGACAATGACATAATATCTGAACCCTCTTAATAATTTTACATTTTACATTATTTAATTTGAGTTAAAAAATACTCGCGTGTGATATAATTTTTTTTTAATCATTAATCAAAATATGGATATATATTTTTAGCATACGCTGTCGTTGTACTAAACTACTTGGACAATGACAAACAATCTGAATCTTCTTAATAATTTTTCATTATTTAATTTGAGTTAAAAACATTTCTCTCGAATTATTAATTTTTCGTAATCATTAATCAAAGTATGGATACATATTTTCAGCACACGCTGTAGTACAGATTTTATTTCTTTGATCGTTGCAGTAAATTTGCCGAAAATTATAAAAGTTGTTTTAAAAAATCAAGGAAATATCAATATCCTAATACAATAATGCCTAAAAATGGATGTTTATTTTTATATTAAAAATTTGCTTTTAATTATACAGCATGTATATAAAAAATGTATTTAATATCGAAACAGTATAAATTCATTAACTAAAAAATGAAAATTATTACTTTAAAATTTATAACATATTTTAAAAGTTGAATAAAAATAAAATTAGTGTTTTTAAAAAAGATTATTTTTTGAATTTTAAAATATGAATAAATAGCTTTATTTTCAATAATATATCCCGAAGTTGCTGAGATAAAATAAAATACACTTGGATAAATGTTTTATTAACATCATGCAGAAAATTATGGCTAACCTTTTCTTACTAAAACTCTATAATCTACTTACATCCAAAATTTGCTAACTCGAATATTTATAGACAATGTGGCAGTCTTAAATATAACGGTAACAAAATAAAAGAAGTGCATTTTCAAAAGCATAACTAATTTCAGTTGCATCGAAATTCCTCGTTTTTCTTTTATAGACTTATCAGGTTTTTTTAAAAAGTATACACATTGTTCAAAGTGAAAGTTAAATAACAACAAAATCTGTCTCAAGAAATTTTGTATGAGTTAAGAAGAGTAAAAAAATTGCTAAACAGTATACCGATTTAACATAAGAAAAATTTTTTTGATGAAAAGATTATTTATTTTAAATATAAAGGAATAGCGTTTGCAGATTTTTATTGCATTTAAATGTAAAGTAGTGCGTATTTTAAAAATCTATTATGATGAATCAATCGACTATTTTCATATATTTCAGATACACTAATTTTCAGCAATAAATTTAAAGTGATTATATATAAATATCAAAGCTATATTTAGTGGAAGTAGAATTAAGAATTTAATTTTTTCAGTTTATGATTTTGTTTCAACATTTTAATAAATATTTGCTAATTCCTTCATGCAAATATAAAAAATTATGAACTTTTAATCATCTGATATATGCTAAGCATTCAGAAGAAGAAAAAAATTATGATAAAATAAGATTTGTTTAATTTCTAATCAAGTGGTTTCTCCCATTTAGATTATAGTAGGTTTGTAATAAAACGGAAGCTTTATTTTTGCTATCACTACACTCAACGGTAAGTGAATTCCTAGATTTTATTTTTATGAAATAAAACTTTGAAATCATTATTCTGAATTTAAAAAAAACTATAGTTACATTGGAATATATATAAATATTACGATGCACTTAAAAAATTAAATATAGTCAAAATATTAAATTATCAATTAAAAAATAACGGGTAATAAGAGAGCCAAACAAATATTTCTCTTGCTTCAATTTTTGAAATATGTAACAGTATCAATTTCATGAATAAAGCAAAAACTTCCACAAAAACAATTTTGATTTCCAAAATGTATTAGAAATGAGATTTTATCTAAAAATATTTTTTTTATGATTTTATATTCTATAGAGATATTTGAAAAATAAAAAATACGTTCAAAGACAATAGTTATCTAAAGAGATATGGGTATTCAATAAAATAAGTGCATTGTACATGAAAACACTATTAATCTAAACACATTCATTTAATAGTAAACAGTGAAAACTGATCCTAGCCGAATAGCAAATACAGTTTTGATTAGAAACATATGATAATTGTGTGTTAAAAAGGAGTTTTTTATTCTGTTAGAGCACTTGGCACAAAATGGCATATTGCATTCCAAACATTCAGTTTTATTTTTAAAAATTTAATTTAATTGAATCTAAAAATCTTTTTATTCTGTTGTTTTTGTATGAGATATTTAACAAATTTAATATTATGCAATGGATTTCTGGATCATGTCTTATATTCAAAAATATAGGCAGCAGTTTGCTACAATAAAATGTATAATTTGAAAACTTATGCATTTTTTAAAAATTGTATATTTGTTAAAACAATATCTTGTCTTTTAAATATTTACTTTTTATTTTATCTAAAAATCTATGTATAAATACAAAAATAAGAAATCAATTAAATACAATTCACAGACAATAAATAGTTGTTAACACAAAGTATAAATTATTAATTAAAGGAACATAGTGAAAATCTTGTCATGTTTTTTATTTAAAATTCTTGAAATCACAAATGCTTTCTGAAATTTTTAATAGCACATTTCATAACTATAAAACCTTCTCAGACCTAAAAAGCAACACAATCTGAAGAGTGATTTTTTTTTTTCAATTTTACATATACTGATACTTAACAGAATATTTTTCAAACTAGGCGCTTTCCGGCTAGGATCAGAAGAAATATGTTGACCCCTATTAACAGAGAGTTCTAACTGATACATGAGCACTAAATAAAATTCAGCAAATGCATGACTTGTTGCTTTTTCATTTTTAAATGCATTAATGATTCTGTAAAAATTAATCTGATATTTTTTTCTATTATTAGTATTGGAAAATTACCCATATTGAAATTATTAATGCGTAAAAAAGAAAAATTAAGGCAAAATAAATAACGCGAAAATAGATAAAGAAAGTGAGTTTATATCTTTTCATATTTAGGTACATGAATGCTATCAAATATTGGAGATACTTTAATTCAATATCTCTTTTACTTTATAGCAATAATTTGCGTGTGTGTGTGTGTTACCTAATCAACAGCATTGAATAACAATACATTTCTTATTGTTATTTTCAAGATATTGTACTTGATAGTGGGAAACGCTACGTTTTGTAACTGCTTTTGAATAGATGGGACTCTTAGGAAATGCATAGAATTCAGGGTATATAGTTTGTTCATGCTAATTGAATCATATTCGGGGATATTTGATTTGTTTGGCTCAGTTATTCCCTCAAAGGACATAATTTAGAAGAATGAAATTAGGTTAACCTTATATTCTGGAAATTTTTTCTTCCCTTTTCTCTTAGCGCCTGAAGGCAGTGACCCTGTGGATACGGCAGAAGGTGGACCCAGGGGCTCAGGTTCTACTTTAGCTGTTCTGGCGCCCCTGATGGAAGGTGGGGCTGGGGGCGGCAGGAAGGCGTTTTCTTCCGACGAATTGGCATACGAGTCTTCGGAAGGTGGTGGGCTCGGGGCGTAATCACAAGGCTCAGGCACACGTCGAGCTTTAGATTTTCGAGAGTAAGAGTAGTCCCTCCTGCTGGTAACAGGCAAAGCTTCCTCGCTGGCACTCCTGACCAGTTGGTGGGAGGAATAAGTGCTGCCTTCATCGTCTCCGCTCTGGTCGTCGATGTCGTCATCCTCCTCCAGCGAGTAGTGATGTCCTCTTTTGGCGGAAGAGGCGCCGCTTGCTTGAAGCCGACCGAGAAGATACTGAAGGCCAGGATCTACTTTACCCTCGCTGCCGGAACGGTCTTGCCTGCCGAGCAAGTAGTGCCTGTCCGCTTCTGGTTCACTCAGTCTGATTTCGTCCGAACAGGCCGGGGACATGTGCTGTTGTTGCTGTGGTTGCAAAGGGTGGTGCTCCAGTTGTCGAAGCAAGTCTTCCAGGTTCCGAATTCGTATGGGGACAGGCATGGGTTCCTCTAGGTCGTCATCTCTTTGGTCGTCTCTTCCCTTCACGCTACCCAGTGCAGAATAGTTCATGTCGACAACACTTTTGTGGCTATCTTGGGATGGGCTCCTCTTGCTGTCGCCCATCCTCTGCGAGGCTGAATGCAGCGCTTCCAAGATCTCTTCGTGATAGCCGTTGATGTTCTTCAAGGTCCTTTCGACATCACTGGATGAGTCCACATTGTTCTCGTCTCCCTGGTCGTCTCCGTCTTCCCAGTTATCTGGCCGGCCGTGCTTTAAAATACCCTTTTCAGGCACACGAGTCAGATTATCTGGCGAGAGTTCGATGAAAGTGGACATGTCGCCCATGGGTTGTGAGCTTTCCACGGGCAACTTGGGTGGCGTGTCTTGCTGTCGTCGTTGCAACTCCTGTAATTTGTCCTCCCTGTTGGGGCGGGGTCAACATTCTGTATCGTCACAATTATCGAATCGAGGTTTAATAAGTCGGGCTGGGACATAGCCCTGCTCTCTCCTATCTGTGGACCTTTGGTCAGCGTGCTCAGAAAAATCCTCTTCAGTCGATCTGTTACAAGGGATATAGCCCTGACCAGAGCTGCAACAGAACAGGATAGAAACAGGGCTAGATCCGAACCCAATTCTATACTTAATGTTTATTTATGCATAAAAAGAATCTACTATTTTATATATAAAACATTGCTACTTTTTGGACCAAGAAATGTTTGAAGACATTTAAGCCAGAAAAATTTGAATTATCTTTGTTTGAAAAGCAGTTTAGTAAACTACAAATAGGCTGAAGTTTGTTGCAATAGGTAATTATGTGACTATTTACTTGATTCTTACTTTTAAAAGCAATATATTATAAACAATGTAGATGTTTGTGATGTGCCAATCTTCTTAGTTTAATAAAACTAGTAAAATAATTATTTAAAATATCAAGGAATAAGTTTTATTTTATGAGTATAAAATATGTTTTGTGTGAAGGGTATATTTTCCATTAATGAATTTTTGCAATAAGCCATATTGCACCAAGTGCTCTTCTTTTTGATGTTTTAGCGAATGGTAGTAAGAAATTAAAAATTTTCTTTTTTGATATTAAATTTTCTTGGTTTTTAGAAATTTATTTTAATTATTTTTTTAATATGAAATTATATTAACAAGATTACTTTTTTCCATAAAAATATCATTTTCCATTCTATACAAATACCATGTTTCCTGAAAAAATGGTTATGCATGTTAAAAATTCAATAAAAGAATCCATTATTCTTAAAAATGTACGTTGAATCATCACATAAATTTAGTAGGGAATTGCTTTCCTTTTAGAAACAAAAATATCAAAGTTTTGTTTTAGCGTGTGTGTAAAATTATGTCCGTTTATCACGCCTACAAATGATTACAAAGATTTGAAAAATTGAAGGAACAGTTATGAGATTTATTAAATATATTTTTTGAGGGAAAAATAATACATCTCTCTTCTTTTTAAACGGAAATTAAATAAATTGCAGCTAGTAAAGAATAGTACTAGTGTTTACGTAAATATTACTGAATTTTCATATCCCTGAATTAGAGGAATACTGCAATATATGAATTTTCTCATTCTAAAATATAGTTACCATATCACTAAACAGTTTTCAAAGCCAATACTTCTCTAACAGATAATAATAATAAGAACTGTTCTATTCTGATTGTCAACTAAATCTGAAAAATTTCTTTTATTCTGCGAATGATTTAATCTGATAAATTTTTATTTTACTGCAAATTAGACATATGAGCGCAAAACTCTTTATATAACTAACTGAACCTATAAAATGTTTAAATTTGAATGTTTTACCTGTAGGAGGGCATACTGCCGAAAGTTATGATACGGTTGACATTCTCTTGGGAACCATCCATTTTTTTTGCTAGTGGCATGTGCAACTTCTTGCCGAAGCGCTTCTTAAGATAGTCAGAAGCGCCTTTCGGCAGAATCCCGCTGCGTCTGAAAAAATAAATAATCCCGAAATCAGAATGTGGCAATCAACCTGAATCATGAAAGCTTTGGCATTATAACTTTTAAGCAAAATGGACGACTGATTACTGCATTTGTATTTTAAAATTGAAATAATAATATAGTATCTAGCAATATAATATATTGCCAGATATATTATATTATAATAAATTTTGGTACTTTTCGGTTATACTGGCGGCATGAAAAGATCGCCAAAAAGTCACCAAATAATCATTAGTCGAAAAAAGGGAAATATCGCCAAAAAGTTACCAAAAATACAAAATTACTTCATTCACATATTTACACTTGACGACTTTGTTCTCGTTTTGTTCACATTGGCGAGATTTGTTTTATCATTCGCTTCTCTAGGAGACTTAACACGCATTTTGGCTCACATTGGTGACATTTTGCACCCGTATAACGGCAAAGTACCTAATTTGTCATAGAGTTTAAACTCTCCAAGTAGCAGTAAGTAATTTATTGGTAACCAGAAGTAGCACTACTTCTGGATAGTAAACCAGAATCATTGGTAGCCAGAAATAGCAATAAGCAATTTATTGGTTTTGAGATACCAGAATTTTTCATGCCTGGCATTACAATGAAATTATATTATTTGTCATTTTTAATATCTCTTATAAAATACTGAAAAAAAATAATAAAATTTTTCTTAAAACAAATTTCCAAATCGAGAAGCGTTTAATTTTTTAAAAATCACTCTAATCGCATTTTAAATATATTCGAATTTAACATTCCAAAGATATCTAATGGTTTTATTTTTTTAATTTCTTGATATGTATATAAATATAATGAGCATAAGCTTGAAAAGACAGAGGAATCCGTAAAAGAATCTCTAAACATAATATATTTAAATAATATTGGGCAGTTAATATTAATGCCAGCTCTGTTAGCAACGTTGATATAAACTTAGTTTATGATTAATTCACTTTACATGTTCTTAGGTGCAAAAGGTATGTTAAAACAGTCAATTTGATTCATACCTGTAACACGTGGCTAGGAGAGCAAAAAATATGAATACACTTCCCACAATTGTAACCAAAACTATAACCAAAGAAGGTGTACTTAGAGTTGAACCCTTGGTTACTGGAAAAAAAAGAACATTTTTTTAATCATAAAAATTTCTAAACTGAAATCTGTAATTGAATATATGATAGTAATACAAATAGAAATTAAAAAGCAAATCAACAACACTTGTATAACTGCAGTTCTCATTTTAAAAAAACATACAAAGACTCAACGTCTAAATAACAGGCTAAGAAACTGGTTGTCAAGTTTAATAGTTTAATGAAGTCAATTAATTATGACATGAAGTTAAAGAGTTAGCAAATGTGAAATGTAGCCATGGAAAAGTTATAGAGACAATGAAAGGATGAAATTTCAGAATGAAAAATATCTCGCATTAGTAGTCTACATTTAGTAGTTCACATATATTATTCATCTAGAAATAAATTAACTATTTCATACCGCAAGTTAAACTGTGCATTTCTTTTTGTGTACAGTCGAACACCCCATCATCACTGAACAAAGCCATATCGACTGGATTTGTTGTGACAAGTTACTATCTTTGCCTTTATACGTCCATATTAATGGCCACGAGATTAAGGCAATTAATGGCCATATTAATGTTCATTAATTGCCTTATTAATGGCCACTTCCGAGGAAGGGAGGCATCCTCTTCGAGGCGATTGATCCCCAACCTCAAACTGAGTATTTTTAACCTTCATTTTCTCCTATACCTATTATCCTGTTTAACGAAGAATAGGATGATATTTTGAGAAAATTTCTTCAAAATTCTTCATATTTTTCCGAATGTATGTCCCACAACAAAAGGCTGATGGACAGTTTTAAACTTTCAAATTGTTTATAAAATATTGCAATTTTTAGCATCATGTCTTTCACAGTTTTAAGATTTCTGGCATCATTGTGACTGTGCCACTAGTCATTATTTAACATTTAACACCACACCACACCTCCGTTTCTAGGGCTCGTATCGCCCCTTTTCCTGTTTGGTATAGATGTAGGGGGACTTTACTTTAAAAAAAAAACACTAGTACTAGTCATTTATTTAGAAGGAAGAAACAAATGACAAAATATGAAAACATATAGCACAACAAAAATGATAATAAATAAGATGTAGAATATCTGGAGTACAATAAAATGCAGTGTGTATTAAATGAAACCTAAATAAAATGATAAGGTTAATCTAAATGTAACAGTTCTCCATGATCCATTAGGAGAATAATCATATTTATGATTTTTTCGGAAGAGGGATTATTAAGGACTTTTTAGTACCATAGACTTTCTAGCGATGAGGAGGGTTTTCTAGGGTGACACGGGTAAAAAAAAGGTACACAACAATTAATGCATTGGATACAGACAAATGACGAAATGCATATGCATACAACATAACTAGAACTTATAAAAAAACTAGAATGAAAAATATCTTGAGTACAAAAAACTGGATGAATGAACATTTAATTTACAGTATGAATGCAAAATAAAGGGTTATAAATATTAGTTACTTTCTGGGGGGATGAAAACAAATTATGAATAAAGTGCGAATTGTATTAAATGGTGTTCCTAAGAAAATAATAGAGTTGATCTAATGGAAGAAGCTCTCCCTGACCCATTAGAGGATCTAATCATGTTTATGATCCTACTTTTGGAAGACAGATTATTAAGGACTCTTTTGTACCATAGACTTTCTGGCAATGACGAGGGTTTTCTAAAGTGCCACGAGATAGTAAAAGGGTAAGATGTCGCAAAGTGAATGGGATCGTCGACTTATCCACAAGAACAGTCATCTTCTGATAAATGGAAACGGCGAAGAAAAGACGGGATTGAATCTTGTACTGTGACTAGTAATTACTGAATTTATATGATACAAGATCAAGATGATTTATGTCCTAGAACAGTTTGCTTTGCAAATGATAGATAAGCATAAATTTAGCATTATCAAACAACAAAGGCATAGATATTCGATATTCATGAATTAAGGGTTGTTGGAACGGTTGAATCTATTTAACAAGCTGGTTGTAGTAAATAAATTTACTGAACTTCAGTACTCAAGTTTACTCCTTTAGGAGTATTGTGTTCAAGCTGAACTCAATACTCAAATTGAGGGAGGAGGGCGTGGGGTGCTCACCAACGAAGGAACTCCGGATTGTTTTGTTCTTCCAGTCAGCGACGGCGGCGGTGGAGGGAGCTTCAGGGGTTGTGAAAAGGTTGGGGATGGGGCCGAAACCTTCTGGATGTGCTCTTTCGTCTGCCCGCTGGCTGCAATCGTATGATGTCCAGCCACGATCACAGTAACAACTGTTCAGATTCGAACACACCTGGAAGAGCAAGAACATAGTTTAGCTTAGTTATATATCGAATGGGCTATATATATAATATAGACTGGCTACGTAATATGCGCTCTAATTCGTCCCAAAGGTATTCTATGGGATTTAGATTGGAGCACTGAGAAGGCCAGTCAAGTATTTGAATACCAATTTCGTCAAACCATGTTTGTCCAAACATCGATGGAGCAGTTATCCTGCTGGAAGAGAAATGGGCCTTTTCCAAAATATTAACATAGTGTCGGGATTAGTTTAGTTATATTAACACCTCGCTGTAAAGCAACACTAGGGCTATTTTGGGATGGACCTCATCATTTTGAACCACGGTCACATGACGAGGACGCCACTTGAACTGGCACCACCCTCTCCACACCACACCAGCAAGAGGAAGTTTGGTCTGATAGATTTAACGTGCAAGAGACCCCCTCATACGATGGTTCTTTGATGGAATCGAGTCTCGAACCTGAAATCCTCCGGTTCCGAAGCCGAGACAATATTAGGCCACCACGGCTTCAACAAGTGCATAGTAAATATGTAGGGTATATATTTCTTGTTACTATCCGACATTTTTTTTCAAATTCTTTGGCTAATATCCCAAAAAACGTTAATTTTTTCTATATTAGTAAATAGATGAAGAGTGAATGATGTCTTTTCTAATTGCAGAAGTCAAACTTTGCTATTTATTACTTTTGAAATTCTTATATAGATATTGTGGCTTTTTAATATGTCTCGCGAGATATTAAAAAAAAGTCTAAGTTTTAACTTTCTTTTTATGCTTGGTTAGAAAAGTGTAAAGGTTGAAATGTGAAAGTAAAAATCCGAAATATAAATACTTTTTGAAATTTAAATTAGGGCTACTTGAATTTTCGCTGCATTTTACTCTTTTACTTTCATATAATATTGGCT
>JAPMOQ010043583.1:141495-173944 GCA_026543055.1 Argiope trifasciata | reverse complement strand
CTAAAATTCAATCAAGATTCAAATAAATACATAAAACTTTATGGACTTTAAAAATGGAGTTGTACATGAGGTATCTTATCAAGCAGAAAAGATAATGAAGGGCAAGACTTTTGAAAAAAGTGTAAGCACTGGGCATCGGGCATTCTGACAAAATATTCTGCACAGACATTTGACAATTACATCGCGCACACAGTGGTTTTTGTTCACCTAACAACAAATAAATATGGGTGAATCTAATGTGTAAAATTCGTAAACGTGTCATAACAATATCTGCTTTTCGGCTCACTAATGAGGGCCAAGGGTGCACATGGGGTTTGATCATATGAAGTTTATTGTTTATCTCCAGGTCCCATTGTTTCTGCCATTTATAATAAAGAAGAATTTTAATGTGTTTCTTTATGTCGTTCAATGGGATATTGGTAGCAATTGAATTAGTCGCCAATTTGGCAGCCTTGACTGCCTCTTCGTTGCCTAAAATTCCAACATGGGATGGAACCCAACAGAATAAAACAATGTGCGATAATTACGATAAGTTAGTTTATTAAGAAAAAAAATTTCAAGGCTGCATCGAATATCTACTTAGTATAAATTGCTTTGAGTCAAAATATTTTCCTAAATGCTACAACACAGATGCAGTATCTGAAATCTCACATCTTAAGATACCCTATTAGCTCAGTAAACTCAACAGTATTGAAACGATATCTCCCCGATACTGGCCAGCATTTAAAATAGCTAATAACATTATGAACACATAATACAATATCTTGAGCTAATACGATAACGATTAAGAAACCTTATAACGTCGAATTCATATTTTAACCACCTGACATACGAATTTACTTAACTTCCTAATTAAATGATGAATTTGATAGCTTCCTAATTGGAATATTTACGATTATTTTAATTCTTTTAATAATAATACGTTTCAAGTGACTTTTTTTCATTTTAAATTAGTTAATACTTTTCACTTAAATGCAGATTAAAAATTCAATAAATTGATGTGCTTCTCAGACACGTCATTGTATGGTTAAAGTGGTTCAATGCCCACCAGTGGTGGACATTTAACACTAAATCTACCAGTATTTCACCGATACATTGGAACTGCTATTGGAAACCGGTTATTTGACCGAATTGTGGTAGCTTTGGTGTTAACCACTTTAAACCATACAATGGCGGACTAATATAAGTGGTTAAATGTCCTTTTAGATGGAGTTGATGCACTTGGACTTTTTTTTCAGTGTCGGTTACTTATTCCTCTAAAACTCGACTTAGATAAGTGAATCAATTCTTCTTTACTCACGCAACAGCTTTTGTTCATAAAACAAACTTAAAATATTCCTTCAATAAAGAGATCAAAATGATTGGCATGTATTAAAGTGAATCCTTACCGTATCCCCATAGGTATTCACATTGGTTGTCAGGTGTAGGGCAATTCCCATGGTAGCAGAAACCTTCGCCGTTATTGCAGGGGCTTGCATTCTTTTTGTACAAATCAGTCGGGCACTGAAAGAAGAAAAACAAATGCATTGAATAATTCTACTTATTTAAAGAAATGCTCACTTTATAGTATATTCAGTTTTTTTAGTTTGCTTATTACGTCCAAAACAGAGTTGAATAGTGCTAGACATCTGTCACATCCATACCGAAGATATTTGGATCTGAACATTTTCATTCAGTCATTGCGTTGTTTTTTCACTTCCAACCCATAAACAGGATTCGAACTCGACCTTTTACAGTTAAGTTATTTGTTACTGACAGTGTTTACTATGCAAATTTTGTAAACTCGAATAGTATAAATACGTGGAGGTTAAAGATTTTTAAGAGAGAGCATTGTAGAGATATCAGACTATGTTGTTGACCTGCTGTACGGCCAATTGAAGATGATTTGCCTAGTTTTTATATTGAAACAATGGGTTTCGAATCTGTTTTAAAGATTGTCCTCGAAGGTTTGGTGATGTTAAACTTTATTTAAAATTGAACCTATTATTTATTTGCTCCTAGAACGAGCTAATGAACTTTTACTTCAATAAATATGGTTTTTTTATGGATACTGCTCTCTTCATTATGCTTCCTCAACAATAAATTCTTCTGTCAAGCTTTGCTAACTTTCGGGTCGGTGTAATCTGGATGACAGCAAATAGAAATGATGTTTAGTTAGCTATGCGTCTTTAAGGGTGCTGTCTCCTAAGACGGGTGTCTACAGGCTGCAACTCGCAAGCCGTTTGTGACTCTTTTGATGTAAAGTTGAAGCTCTTCAGTTCCACACGAAAAATTAATAATTTATTATCGAAATCCGTAACACTTTCGCTGCCACTGACGTGCCTGTGCGTTACAAATGATATGCAATTGTTCCAAACCATCTATGTTATTAGAGGACACCTTCTCTACTACAGTTAAAAGATAGCAAAAAGAGGGTCATCTAATTAAATAGATGGTCCTGATGAACGTGTTAATGCGTTGGCTGCCAACTACAAGATAACTCGTAGATTGCATTTTTTTAGGACCAAACCATCTTTGTTATAAGATGACACCTTCTCTACTACAGTTAAAAATATAGCAAAGAAGGGGTCATCTAATTAGATAGATGGTTCTGGTATCAGGCGTCGGCAGTGGCAGTGAGTGCTTTAAAAATATGAAAACATGATAATGATATCAACAAATACAAATGATATCAGCATTCAATCATTTGAAATTGATGCTGGTAATTGCTAGATTTGAAAACCAAAGACTTGCGGTGAGGCAAGTTCACAGAACTCAAGAGAAAACTGGAAGAGTTTGAAGGTCCAGAAATGCACGCACTTTGCGCAGCACAAACGGATAGCTCTAAAAGAAACTATGCGAATTGAGGCCCTCATATTCGAAGCAAGGAATTGTCTTTCAGAATGCTACATTGAGGTGGCAAGTAGAGTGCGACGTTCTTCGGGTTGACATATAGTAAGTGTGAGCAAGGATTCTCTTGCATGAATGATAAAAAGTAAATTTAGAAATCAACTAACAAATAAATTTCTAGAGTCGTGTCTGAAACTTAAAACAGCAAGCTAGAAACCAGATTTAATCAGACTTTCAAAAGGCAGGCAAAACCAATGCTTCCAATGATGTAACTATTTTTACTTATTTTTATATGAATAAAGATTATTTCGCATTTAAAGTCGTTTATTTGTTAAAAAAATAAGATATATATAAGCAAATACTGTAATATTAAATCGAAAATCTTAGTAACTCTTTAAAAACTTCACAATTCTGTAAATTTTTGCTTTTGGCTCTTCCGTTTCAATAGATTGCCGATCCCTGTCCTAAGATGCTGATTAAAAAATAATAAGATCGTTCAATGCAACAAAGATTGCATTTAGTAATGATTCTCTTATTAGTTGGATCTTGGCTTAGAGATGATGATTCTGAATAAAATAACGACAAGTGAAATACTAACGTTAGTTGTTTCAATATAAAATAGGTAAAAATACTATCAAGAAAGTTCATAAATTTTTGAAACAAACATAAAAGTTTATAAACCTTTTATGCTTCAGATATTTAAATAAAATCTGGAAATAGAATATATTTTATAGTAAATAAATAAATTTTGAATATACCTTTATGCGTTTTATATATAGAGAATTATTAATTTTATATATAAGTTTGTGTCAGATTTGATTTTAGGTTCATTGAGTACAACATAAGTTAAGCAAATAACACTATGTCAGACGTTCAGATAGAAATTCTGGATCTAGTAAATTTACCATGTCAAAAACGATGCAAATTTAATATGGTTTAATACTATGATTTTAGGCGTAACTTATTCGATTTTAACATTTTCATTATTGTACAAAAATCGTGTTTCTCTTGGATTAATGAAGTCACTCACCTGCCCAGATCTTCCGTCACAAAACTCAGGAATATCGCATTCTGTTAAAGCAGGACGACACAGATGACCAGATGGTCGCAACTAGAAAGTACAAAATAAAAAGCATGAATATATTTTTGACCTTGCCGTGTCTTGTTTTGTTATGTAATGATTTATGCCCGGTATTTAATAATTACATTAGTTGCTATATGCTCTATAAAATATTTCTTGGTATTGCTACAAACCAGCAATTTTGTTTCGCAACATGAGAAGTGTCTTCGTGAGAAAGATCGTTTTGCCACCAGTCCTAGGGGGGCATTTGTAAGAACGCAGGAAAATAAATGCACTTGTATAGAAATGGGTACGGTTTAGCACGATTTAATGGTGTGTATGGAGATCTCAGAGTGAAGGAAGGACCTGAAGATTGTCAATAATGATTTAAGTACAGTACTGATGGTACCGGGTCATTTCAAAACAATGAAGGATATGATGTTAAAGATGTATAGTTTCATTCCAACTGAATATCCTAGTGATGTATATCCAACGGTGATATCCAAGATACGTAAAAGATGCCTATGACGGCTATGTCACCAAACATTCTTTTCTCCAAACATAAAGATGGATTGATAGTCACATGACTAGATACCCTAGGTGCTCTAGGAGTAAGCGAAGGAATTCTGAGGTGTTTGCAGTTCTTCCCAACTATAACCGCGAAGGCTATTGATACCTCTGACTGTTTCTGGACAAAGATTCAGATCAAACACATGCCCAGCGGTCACTCTGAGATTTTCAACACAGTCATGATTGTGAGTTTACCACTATTACATGGAATGCATAGAGATCTCAGAGTGAAGGAAAAACCTGAAGATTGTCAATACTGATTTAAGTACAGTACTGATGGTACCGGGTCATTTCAAAACCTTGAAGGATAGGATGTTAAAGATGGATAGTTTCATTCCAACAGTTTGAGAGTGCGCAGGTATGGAGAAAGACAGCTATTGACTACCCCGAAAGGAATGACTGATCGTTCAATGTAAGGTTGGACAATACTTATTCGGCAGTCGACCATAACAAATAATGTCGATCCTGCTACGTTCAATGATAGTGGGGTGGTCGGCTGTATACAAGAAGAAAAAGCATATGAAATAATTTATAAGATAGAAATTTTTATACTCTATTCATAAGTTAACATTAATTTTATGATTCAAATATTTTGTATTTAATTATTATAGTTTTTGCTGTTAAAATATCGTACAGTATTTTAAACTTTTATTGCATATTTTAACATACGTTGAGCATTGACATATCAAGATTTTTTCTTCCAGTTATCAAAAAATAATGAGAGTACATAAATTTTTTTGTTGCATGTTATAGCATAAGTGCTTCCATTGAAGCAACCTGAAAAATAATCAGAGTACATAATTTTTTGTGGCTTGTTACAGCAAAAGTACTTCCATTAAAGCAATTTAAAAAATAATGAGAGTATATAATTTTTTGTTGTTGCATGTTATAGCAAAAGTGCTTCCATTGAAGCAGTCTAAAGATGTGCGCACTCACACAAAAACAGGAAATTATTCTCACCTTACAGTTTTCACAGCAGGGGCCAGCGGAACATTCGGCTTCAACTCTTAATTTGCAGGTGATTGGATCGCAACACGGGTCGCTGCGAAGACATTCCTAAGAAATAACGTCGAAAGGATTAATTACACGACTTGGAGAATTTTCATAACAATATACATAATTATGTTTAGTGTTTAAAATGATACCGACGAATTTAATTTAATCAGTTAAAGATGGATTTCAAAATTTTTATGACATTTAGAAATGGTTTTAAAATGATATAATTGAAATTGGGATCATTGCGATATAATGATTATTATCTCATCTGTGTTTTTAATGAATTCTCGCTGCTTTTCTTGTGTGTGAAAATTAATGCTTTATTAAAAATATATTTAAAAACACTGTCTCTCCCTTGCAATTACTTTCCGAAATCGTTCAACCGGAACAACTAGAAGCTGCAAGGAGCAATGTGCGGTGAATACGGCAGGTAGGGTAAGACTTTCCACTTAAAGGCTTATAAGTAGACTTTTATTACTTTATGACATGTGGCCGAACGTTGTTATGCTGCAAAATGATCTTGTCGTGTCTCCACTCGTATAGCGACTGTTTTTCCTTTAATGCTCAGCTTAATCGCTCCAATTGTAGTCCGCAGAGATTTCCTAGGATGGTTTCATTTGGTATGAGCAGTCCATAATAAACTATACCCAGATGATCTCACCTAATGGAGAACAGAAACTTGGAACCATACATATTCGGTTTTGTTGAAGATGTTGATGCGTATTTGGGTTTACTCCAAGAATTTTCATCCCTAGTTACGATACAATGCAAAATTCCTTTCCTTTTCTGCCGTTGAAGCAGTTGTTCACACTTGAAAAGACGCCGTTCGACGTCCCTCAGATTCAACTCGCACGGCAACCAATGACCTTGCTTTTGAATCATTCCTACTGCTTTCAAACTTTTCGGAACTGTTCTGTTATCAACTTTTAATGATTCTGCAAGATCAGCAACATTTGTTATGAGTCGTCATGAAGTAATGTTTACAGTTGTTCGTCTTCAAACTTGCGTCGATGCGTCTGAGAGTTCTTTATCTCCAAGATAAAAATCGCTATCTTTAAAGCAGTGCTCCGCAACCTTTTCTCACCTACGACGCACATTATTTCTTTCTAGAATTCCGCGGCACACCAGAAACTAAAGTATATAGGTATTCAATGATACACAAATTTTACAATAAATGTTTGTTTTTTATTTGAAAGGTATACATACATAAAACCGTAACATATTTATTACTACGCAATCATAATAATTATTAATGCGCTTGTTTCAATGAACACAAAAGTTTTATATTTGGCTCAATATTTGACACCGCGACCCGAAGTTCTTGGCCAAGATCTTTTAAGCGCAGCTGCTTATCAGTTTTAATTAATACAAGAGTTGAAAACTTTGCTCACATAAATATGTCGTCGAAAATGGAAGTAATGTTAAGATTGCTTTGTAGGAAATGTGAGGATATTCTTTTTTAACATAAATCCAGAAAACATGTAATGGAACTTCGGAGAAGTATAATTTTAAAGTCATGTCATTTAAATCTGTTCTCACCAGGGTACCATTGAATAATTCATTAGTTATAATAATTATTCTTTAGTATATTTAGAAAAATAGACATTATTATGAAAAAGATTGTCATTGTGTATTAAATATACGATGAAAAATTGTAAAATGTCAAATACAATGTATTTGATCGCGGCACACCTGTATCTGGCTCATGGCATACCGGTTGCTTTAAAGCATCTAAGCCTCTTTCTGAAAGTTGTTTCAGACAGAGCATGATCGCCGTAAGTCTCAACAAGAATTTTGTGAGTTTCAATTGTAGATTCTTTTTAATAAAATAATGTTGAAAAATTCCCGCAAACACTCTTTTTTGACAAGAAATTTGATATATTTAACACAATAAAAAAACCATTCAATTGCAGAATCTGTTAAGTGCAGTTTGCAAAGTAAGATATAAAAAAAGAGATATACATAGATAAATACAGTTTCAGATATATTACTAGGGAAACAAAGCATAACAATAATTTCACGTTTCAAGATATAACAGTACCTTCCATTCTAATTTTTATTAATAATTTACTTCATTCCATTGAAAATTCCACTAAATTTTCAACGATAAATCATACGAAACGAACCAGGATAAGACTTTATATATTTAAAGTCTTTAGATAAATAACATTATGAATGATAAATGATAACATTATAAGAACGAATGAATTATTCAAACATTCATATCTATTATGTAGATACAATAAATACAGCTATCTTTTTAAATATTTTTCGTAAACAATGAATTAGAACTTCATTTCTGATATTGCATAATTTATAAAGGCTACAGTACTTATCTTTCATATTGAGATGTATATAATAGTCATATAATTAATTTTTCTTAAAAAAATGGAGAAATTTATTTATTGGAAAATATTGCTAAGAAATGGAGCTTAAATTTATTTGATCATAAATTTATAAAACTGAGGCATTACTAACAGAAATTTTGTAGAATATTATTCTACGAAATAAAAGGATATAATTCTACAGAAAATTAAATAGTAGAATATAAATCTACAAAGAAATAGTAGAGTATAATCCTACTATTTATAATAGAATATAACTAGTAGAATGTAATTCTACAAAGAAATAGTAGAGTATAATTCTACTATTTATAATAGGATATAAGTAGTAGAATATAATTCTACAAAGATTCCATAAATTTAAAAATAAAATTTAGAACGAAAAATTCATTTCAACATATTTCATTAAAATAATCATTCATTTGAAAAACTACACTTTTTTACATGCATACATATTATTGTGCTATAAATAATTTTTCGAGGAACTCCAGAAAACTGAAACATGAACAATATATGAATTTTTCTAAATGTAAATTACAAACTGAAGTAAGGAATTCAATAAATATAATGTTAACATTCACCTCTATGCTGCCACAGTCGCATTGTTCGCCGTCTTCTATAACTCCATTCCCACAAGTACGGAAATCTTCCAGCTGGAAAAAGAAGAAACTGTAATAAATACTCAATTTAAAATAGTAGATTTGTAAATGGAAGTTACCAGCTGGAGAGTCAATGAAATACTCACTGAGAATGCAAATATTAGAAAGAAAAGCAGATAACTTTATAATTATACTAGTAATACCCTCTCAGGGGCCACGGTAACCTGGTTGGTAGAGCGTCCGTCTCGTAACCGGAAAGTAGCGAGTTCTGTCCTCGTCTGGGGCCAAAGACCGCCGTGTTGGCTCATGAAAGTGAGGAAGCGTTAAATAGGTAGTGACTGCAAAATCCTCCAAGTTCCCATAACCTCTGGGGTAGGGGGTACTGAATCAGGTATGAGTCGGTCTCTGATTTGGATCTCAATTCTGACTTGCGGATGAATGAATAAGTTCGACCACCCCCTAAAAAGGGTTGCATCGTGTGTGTTCGAGGAAAGTCGTCCTTTCACCTGAACGGTGCTCATTCACAACGAAAGGCGCACTTCTCTACCTTCATTCGAAAGAGCTATTCTCATTCGGCTTGGTATGACCAAGTGGCATTAGACCGACCCGACCTGATACCCACTCAGCGTTGCTCGTGGCATAACATCTTAGAGGAAAAATTGGCTTTAATCTTTGATTCATTTTGTCTCCGTTATTCGATTGCAGTGCGATTTAAAGAGAGACGTTAAAAAAAACCGGAGCCTTACTCATCTTTGGCGGGATTTGGCTTCAGCTTTCTGGAGCGAAAGTTAGTTTTTAATGACTAAAAAATTAACCACTTAATTACTCGGAATAAATAATAGTCAGTGCTCTATTCCTGACTATAATCCATCTGTGTTATAAATTTCATCCAATTCCATCCAGCCGTTCTGGCGTGATTGAGTTACAAACATCCATCCATCCATTCAAATCAAGCGTGAACTTTCAATGCCAACAACAGTCAAGCGCGAACTTTCAATGCCAGTTGGCGTAATGCACTTGTCTGACTTTCCTACGTTAGTTGGTGTAAAGCAATGCAGATTAGAAATCTTTTATTTCCTTTATTCGGTTTTCTTTTCATTTAAAAGTACTTCAAAATAAATCCGAACGATCGATTCATTAACAATATTTGATTTTAAATACATCATACGCTAAGAAAATAAATAGAATCGTTTGTAATAATCAGTCGAAATTCTCCTAAACCTAACCTCAGCTCTGTTGGGGGAAAAAATCTGGATCCCTACTCATCTTTGGCGGGATTTGGCCTCAGATTTTTGGCACGAAATTTAGTTTTTAATGAATACGAAATTAATGACTCAATGAACCGGAATGAAAAGTAGTCTATTGCTGACTATAATCTATCTTTGTGCTCAATTTCATCCAATTCCGTTCAGCCGTTCTGGCGTGATGCAGTAACAAACATCCATCAATCCAAGCCTTCACATTTATAATATTAGAATAGATTTCAACCGTTTCTCCAGCACAAAACAGATCTTACTCCATACGATGTTTGCTGGTTGTTATTAAAAAGTTACTTCCATTCAAGTTCGTAAGCAAAATAAAAACGTATCTCGAAGAATATTTTTCAAGTAGTCTCTAACTGTTTTGTAAAGAAGGAACTATAAAGTTTTTCGAGCGATGAAAAAAGGGTGATAGAGCAGAGCAGCTCATATATACTGCAAATCAACTTTAAACAATTATGCATTCATTTCGCACAAAAAAAAAAAGAAAAAAAACCGATAGGAGATTCTAATATTTATATAATTACCATTCGCCATTCGGTCGGTTTGCCATTCTTAATTCCCATTAAAATTTTAATAATTAAATATTTTATGTAACTTCTATTTTAATATTTTCTTCATTCAAAATATTTTAAAGCTTCAAATTTTGATATATAACTCATTCATCATATTATAAAGGCCATCAGCCATAACGTAATATGTATATCTTTAATTTCTGTTAGCTTCCGTAGAATTTATGCATTAAAATAAAGTGAAAATGATAAATTTGCATTAAATATCAGAACATCTTTTACTGAAACGAAGTATTTTTCAAAAATATGAGTAATAAAAACAGAGCCATTAAGCATTTAAACCTTATGGAATTATATAATATCGTTCTTAATTTATTTAATATCTTAAGAAGTTTTCAAAAAAAATTCTCAGATTCATCATGAATAGATCGATTAAATAACAATGTTTAGATTTAAATGCATCAGATGCCAAGTAAATAAACAGAATCGCTTGAAATAACCGACCGAAAACAACACGTTGACTGCCAACCACGAGATAACTCGTAGATTTCGTTCTTTTCTAGGACGCCAACAACGAATTATCTCGTACTGTGTTTGCTTGCCATTTTTGTGCAGCTACGAATAAACTCGTGGTATATCAGTGCTAATATTGATAGATGGCTTCTGGGAGAACAAAAAATCAATGCTGGCTTGCATAAACAGAAAATTTATTAAAAAAGGAACAAAAAATCGAATTATAAAAATGAGTTCAAATTACTTAGTGCCATTTTAGGCTAGATTTCTTAAAATTGTCGCATCATTTAACGTGTTAAGCCTTCAAAATCAAGCACGTATCCGTTCAAAATAGAGTTGTCAACAGTCAGAACACAATTTTCTACTCCTGTCGGGGTAACACTACCCAGTTTAGAATTTTTTTATTTCGCTTTTTCTGCTTTATTTTAATTCAAAAGTACTTCGGAATGAATCTGAACAATCAATTAATTAAGAATGTTTAATTTTAAATGCTTGAAACACTAAAAAAATAGATAGATCGTTTGAAATAATCTCCCGAAGATATGTTGAGCTAGAACTCATTAAGCGTGGGAAAGAAAAAAAAAAAACTGAAACCTTACTCATTTGGTGGTGGGAAAATGAAAGTTTTTTTTTTAAATTTATAATTAAAACTAGAATTAAAAATTCAAAAAATTGACCCTAGGTACACATTTTCGACCTCCAAAGTATGAATGTACCAAAATATAAATTTTAAATATAAATTATGAATATAAATTTAAAAAAAATGATTGATAATAATTTTACGATGAATTTATTGAATCAATCGCTTGAACAAAAGATCTGACATTATTTACCTGATTCGGTTTGTTGAAAAGACATATTCCATGCCCTACTCGGAGAGCTCTAATGTAATCTTGGAGACTGCATGACGAAAAATGATATGGCTGGATTTTACTTTCCCCGCTGAAAAGAAACAGTTTATTCTTTCCAAAACAAAATTTACATTCATTTCTAAATGTTAACAGATAAGAAATTAACAATGAATACAATTGCATATAAGCATTCCAGAACTGAGCAATTAGAATTTACTCTTGCGATTTAATTATTAATACGTTTAAAAATCAACACACGTTTTTTTCAATTTAATGTTAATAATAATTAATAAATTTTCGATGTTAATACAGTTATTAATTCATTAATGAATTTTTTCCAGTAATTTCTATTTGGTCGCCAAGTTCTGAGATTACTGATGCGACATCCGTTCATACATAATATAATATACAATATATATGAATATAATATAAGAAAATAATTTGGAATTGAATAAAAATTTTATTAATTGTTTAATGTTATAATCAAATACATTTTTGTGTTACCGTGTTTAACTCAAAATAAGGCTAAATATTTTTAACAAAATAATTAGCCTTATTTTGTTAAAAATCTTATCTTTATTTTCCTGTTATGGCTGCTACTTAATTTTCTACTTAAATAAAATTGTAATAAATTTGATTTGGTTTAAGTAAAATAAGCTTGAAATGTGTGGATGTTTTCCTTAATTATGAAAACAATTCGACAATTTTTGTTTATATACAGCTCTATTTCATTTCTATCTCTTCTAGTTTCTTTAAAAATTGCACAAAAAATAAAAACGGAAACAAATTTGTGTGGTTTTTCAATGACTTTCGAAGAATATAAATAATTCTATTTTTAATGCACCTAATATCTATCACAATGTTTTTTATTTGTAACTTGGTTCTTATTTAAGTATTTTCTAGATTTTTGATAAAATATTCACTAATTTATTGGAAAACATCCAAATTCATCAATCTTTATAAGAAGGTATATAGATTCCTATAAGTTCTGACAAATTTTTCACTTAGACAGAAACATAGATATTTCCGCTCTTTATTTCAAACAAAATGGTGTAGGTTTATTTATTTAAATTATTAATCAAATAATCATATTAATCTTATCTGATAAACTAAATAATTGACATTTCTTCATCCAATTTCAATCCTTAGAAAATTCCAGTATACCATGAATAGAAAAAAAGTGGGCTTTTAAAAGGTTAAGAAAAACATCGTGCTTACAGAATATTTTGTGACATAATACAACTCCACCAATCTTGACATTTGCAATCCTCTGTAAAAAAAAATCAAAATTAATTTCATATTTCTTTAATAAAAACTAATGCACATACATAATAGTAATTTTATTTACAAAGTTATTAATACGAGAAGCAACGTGCAAATTAATTCACTATGTATTTTTTTAAATCAAAGTTTGTACTTAAATTAAAGCAACAATTTAAAGAAATTCAATTTTATATTCGTATCATAAATATGCCTTTTCCTTCATCAATATGATTTTTATTGAAATAATGATCAATATTAACTTTTGTTTCATTTAACAATTATTTTGAATGTAAATAATGGCTTTATTTTTTTTCATCCACTTTATCATAGAAAAACATATGTAATTGAATCAATAGAAAACTTCGAAATATGGAAAGCCTACAAGTCAATCATAAATTGATTGTTTAGTAATAACTCTAAGATCTGGATGCTCTATTACAGAGTAATTACTATTATAATTAAATATTATTAATAATTAAAGCTCTATTATAAGTAATTAAATATTATATTATTTATTCTATTATAATGTAAAACATACATCTATTATGTGGCATAAAATGGTCAACCAAAATCAAAATACAAATGTTTCAATCAAAATTTACTTAATTAAAATTTAATAAAAAAGTTTTTACAAGAAATTAATTAATTAATCTTTTAAGTAAAAATTAAAATGATTTGATTTTTTTTCTGGAAACTCAATAATAACTGTGATATCACTTTATGAAAAGGGAATTTTCTTCTTGTATTGCAGAGTTGTACAAATTTGTATTTAAAAAATGGATTAATGATTTATTTCAATATGTGAATACTGACATTTTAATAAATAAATTTATCATTTGAATTAATTATAATTGGCTTGGATGATTCGTCACTGCCATTTGAATGAATTAGAATTGGTTTTAATGACAATATTATGACGAAAAGAATTGTAATTCGTTTGAATTATTTGTCACAGACATTTGAATTAATTATTATTGATTTGAATGATGAAAAGGATTATGATTTTTTTGAATAATTTGTCACTGCCATTTGAATTAATTATAATTGCTTTGAATGATTGGTCACTGCAATTTGAATTAATTACAATGGGTTTGATTGATTTTTCATAACCATTTGAATCAATTATAATAGGTTTCAATAATTAGACGTTGTCATTTGAATTAATTATAATTAGTGTGAATGATTAGTCGTTGTCATTTGAATTAATCATAATTGGTGTGAATGATTTGTCACTGCCATTTGAAATAATTATAATTGGTTTGAATGACTTGTCATTGCCATTTGAAATAATTATAATTGGTTTGAATGACAATATTATGACGAAAAGAATTATAATTGGTGTGAATGATTGTTCATTGTCATTTGAATTAATTATAATTGCTTTGAATGATTGGTTACTGCCATTTGAATTAAATATAATTGCTTTGAATGATTTTTCACAACCATTTGAATTAATTATAATAGGTTTAAATGATTAGTCGTTGTCATTTGAATGAATTATAACTGGTTTGAATGACTGATCATTGTCCTTTTAATCAATTAAAATTGATTTTATTGACAACATTATGATGAAAAGGATTTTTTTACAATCTTAATTGGGGAAATAAAACTTACCTGGGCCTCCTGTACCATCCATGTGGTCGTGACCCATGCCTAGATTGTGACCAAGCATGTGTGTTATGGTACTGGCCACCAGCTGAGGCTCGTATATATTTGTATCCTAAAATGAACAACTCTTTTAAAACTCAGCAAGTAAAAATTCGATTTCGCACAAAAAGTGAATATTTCAGACAAATAATTAAATTGAAACGTTTCATTGTTTAGAAAAAAAATTCCAAACCTAAATATTCGAAAACAAAAAGTTAAAAGCACAAATTAACTCGTAAATGGTTAAGTATTTAAACAATTTTTATCTAATAAAACTTTATTACAGCTTGTATTGCAGAATATATGAGAGATGATCCAAAAAAAGTTTACAGGGCAAAGGAAAAATAATTCATTAGCAATAGATACAGAATACAAATGGTCATTAAGAGACATATGTGGCAGTCTATTACCTAGTACCTTTCTATCAAATTACCAAATCCGTTGAGACATTTGTCACACCGCTGGACCAATTTCTTTAATCCGTCTTGGTAATAATCAGGTCCCTGGCTATTTAGCCAGTTTTTGGCACCTTTTTGAATATCCACGTCTGATATAAGCCTTGTTTCGGACAAGTGTCTCTTCAATACCAGGAAAAGGAAATAGTCACTTGGAGCCAAATCGGGTCTGTGTGTGTTGGGGGGTGACCTTAGACCTCCCAAAGACCCAGCAGTCTCTCTGCCGCTTAAAAAGAACGGCAACATTTCGCCACCTACTTTCTACTCATTGCTTCGCCCCGTACGCTTCAATTATTCATCTGTGAATGTCCAATGGGGACACACTCTTGGTTCATAGAAATCGTATCATGACTCTCACCTCTATGCGATACCACTTCTCTAGACGTCTTGTCATCACTGTCGCTGTTTCAGGTCTCAGAACTAATACTATCTGCTCGAACTACCAGTCTAAGACAACTAAAACCATCTGTTTTCACTCTGGGTAACAATTTCCCTTCCACTATTTCTACTTTCCAAATACTGCTGCTTGTAAACTTTTTTTTGGACCACCCCTCGTAAAATCTTCATCTAAATGTTAATATCTTTTTAATGTTTGACCCTATTTCGATAGCAGGGTAATGTGTTTTTAACTGTGAAATTCGAAACATGAATAAAATAAACGGATGTCATGTATTTATGCATCGCGTGTATTTATTTTCAACACCTACTTTACGTCAATTTGATTTTCCAGCGAATCAAATCAGAAATAAAATGGTGCATTACTTTTTTTTGTTTTTGTAGAAGTTTCAAAACTTAGATTTATACATTTTCTTTCAATATGACAAATAACTCATTAGATTAAATTTCTTTCAATTCTATGTTAAATATATTATATTTCAACATTCTTATGAATAATAGAAATTTGATTATTTTTATTTGCTTACGATGTTCAACAAATACTGAAATTTTCGCAATTTATATTTTGTTTCAATCTCTTTCAAAAGAGGAGAAGTTTTTCACAGAATAATTGTTTTGCTTCATACCATATTTTTTTTGTATCTGAAAGTATTTAAATATATAAAATGGAATTCTGATGCTCCTATTTTCATATAATTTTCTTTATGACAGACTGAGAGTTTATCATTTCAATGTAAAATTTTGAATTTCTATCTTTCAAAACATTTCTGGATATAAAATTAAAAACAGAAAAGTGAAAAGTGTTTTATTATTTATAACGATATTATAGGAAGCTTCGTCTGCCTGCAAGTTAATGTACAAGGGACCTAGAAAAAGTGGATCAAAGGTTTAATTTCCTAAATATTACATTAAGAAATATATTTCCAAATGCAAAATTTCATTAAATTAATGGATAATTGTATGAAATTATTTTACATTATATGTATAGCTATGTTAAAAAATGAAAGAAAGTGGTTTATTGTCTTCAACCGTAATGTTAGAGTCACAATTAATAAAACAATACTTCCCATTCGCCTATACACAGTCAAAAATCTTTACCTTTTAACTACACATCTTGTAAAGGTATGTTTATTTTTAAATTTGGAGAATCTGACAAATGCGTAGACGGAAAAATTTTATTTTAAAATTGCAAATTTATTTATATATAAAAACTGACAGAAAGGATATATTTGTCTAGTAATGCATCATTTAGTTTAGTTTAGTTAAATTAACGTCCCATTTGGGAGCAACACTTGAGCTATTTTGTGACATAAATCGTCATTTTGAACCACAGTCAGATGACGAGAACGACACCTGAGCAGGTACCACCCTCCAAAATTCCACACCACACCAGCAGGAAGACAATTGGCCTAGCTGGATTTAACGTGCACCAGACCCACTTACATGACGTGTCTTCTGTGGAATCGGGCCTCGAACCTGCAACCCTCTGGTTTTGCAACCGAGACCTTACCACCAGGCCACCGTGGCCCTTCTAGTAATGCATCATCCAATCATCATGAATGAAATTTAATACTACAGAATTCTTTTATTATTATTACATGTCTGTTATTGTTATTACTTGAAGCATACGTGCTTTAAACACATTTCAATTTGCAGGCAATAAATGCCTATAGTTGGCTACTCCGTAATCTCAGAAATATGCATATGTTATTGAGTACATTCGCTATATCAAATTCACGCTGGAATGGTGTGGAGAAGGGGGGTGTCATCCTCGTTATTTGACCGATGTTCAAAATGACAAGATGTGTCGCAAAATAGCCATTTACAACAGGCCGTTAATATAACTAAACTAAACTTAATTCATTTCGTCTCTGTTATTTAATTGCAGTGCGATTTAAAGAGAGACAGTTAACAAAACACTCTCCTACTCTAATTGTGGATATTTTTTCTCTGATATTTGCTAACCGAACACTTCTTTCCCCTACATTTTCATCATCGTGCAACAAGCGAAACATTTTGGCGTTTAATGTGCTCCGACCAAGGTTGAATTTCCTTTTTTATTATAGACGATGAGTTTTGAAATACTAAGTTGAAACATTAACTAAACTAAACTTGCTATAAAATGGAATTTTCAATTACTGTCATGCTGACGGAAGATTTTTATTTAATGTATCAAATTAAATTGAACTGATCATTTTGCGTGGAACTATCTCAACAGTTATGATAAGAGCAGAATATTGTTTGTTCATAATATAAATTATGATAATTTCGACAGTCATCTAGAAAGCTGTCTTAGATACAGACATATGAGTTAAAAGTGAATACGCAATGAGTATAGAGTAATTCTATTAATTATTGTGAATTAGGAGATTGAATTAAGATAAAGAGCAGAATCTTCTCATCCTATGAAATGGTCTCACCTCGCTGATGCCAACAGCTTTAGCAGTACAGATACTGTCTGGAACGGCCATCCCTACTTCGCTTCCTCGAAAATGCTTCCCTCTATGAAAAGAAAATCAAACATTTATTCATCAAAATATGAATATAACAATGGGAATTTATTATTATTATGTTACTTAATGTTAAACAGTTATTAAAAGTGTTCACTTTTTCGCAAAATTCTTCCCTTTATTAAAGGAAAATCAAACATTTATTGACTAAAATATAAACATAGCAATGTGAATTTATTGTCATTATGTTATGTAATGTTAAACATTTAATAAAAGCATTCCCTTCTTTGTAAAATGCTTTCTCCATTAAAAAGAAAATTAATCACTGATTCATCAAAATGAAAGCATATCATAGTTAATTTGTTATTATTATGTTATTTAATGTTAAATAATTCAATAAAAGTGTTCACTTCCTTGAAAATGTTTCCATTTATTAAAAAAATTATTAATGTATTCCTGAAAATAAAAATAAGCAATGAGAATTTGTTATTATTATGTTATTTAATGTTAAATAATTCAAGAAAAGAATAAAATTTTATAAAAGTGTTTAAAATGTTTCCATGTATTAACAAATTAAGTCATTTATTCATCGGAATAAAAACATATCAATGTAAATTTATTATTTTTTTAGTTAAAAAATTTAATAAGTGTTCATTTCTTCGAAAATGCTTCTTCTATCGCCACATTGAAAAGAAACAACTGAGTCTCCATAGCCGAATGGCTATAATACTGGTCTCGTAGTCAAGCGATCATGAGTTCGAATCTGGGTGGATTCAAATTCTGGGTACATATTTTTCCTTGTACATATGGTCAATGTACATTTTTGGGTACGTATTAACACGTATTCGTATAGGGCACACTCGGTTTACACACAAGCACCTACTATTGGGTGACAGAGAGCCTATATGTCCCACATGTGGCACAGATTTTACAGTATTTACATTTTGATCGAGTGCCCAGCTTGATATTCATCGTAACCAGTTTTTTTACTCAACATCCTTAACTCTCGCTGATTTATTGGGAGAGAACCACCATCTGAACATTTTTAAATTTTCATACGCTATTAAATTTTTACCTTGCATTTAAATTCTTCAAGAGCTTTAACTTTTTAAATTTTTTCATTGTAAACAGGCAATCCTGTGCCACTGTGTCCAGTGTTTTTTAGCTGTTATATTCTGATTTTATGAAACTATTCATTTATTTAAACTTTAATGATCGTTTAACCACTTTTTGACTGTATGGATGGTGCAGCTTGGCCAAAGATGGTCCTTGTGCCAAAAACCCATAACAACCAACCAACCAACTTTTCCTTCATTTGTTCCTCCTTCGTGTTCCAGAAGATTCTGAGCCTCTCTTTAGTTTTTTAGATAAGCGCTCTGGATTTTTCCTACTGTTCCCAGAAAAATATTCTGGAACTTTCCCTATTGCTATTAAATCCGGAGATCTCTCAGTAATAGTGTTAAGAGTCGAATTCATAAATTGGTTTCACTCCTGTGTGTTCTTGAGTTCTATCTACGTGGCAATATGTCCAATAATTATAGAACACCTTACGCAAAGTACCTTTAAAAACCAAACATTAGATTTAATTACGAATTTTAGTATTTCTTTAACTTTACGACGAAACAGTAATTAATTGGCGATAAAATAAAATTTTATGAAAAACTGGACTTCTAAACCTATTTTATGTATCCTTAAAAATAGAAAGATGTTATAAAATTATGTTAAGTCCAGCCTTTTTTAATATAAAAGAGATATGTCTGAATGTACACCTCTGACTGCACATCCCGTGATTTCTATGGGCAACTCAAGAGTATCAAATCTGGTTATCCCGCCATTTCCGCAGACATGTGTTTTTTTTCGTTTATTGAGGAGCATATCCCATTTTTTCCCGGTTTAACCATGCAAATAAATAAGCAGTATTAGACGTTTAGTTTACGTTTTGGCCAACATATATCGTTAGTTGTCCCCTAAATTGTGGCATTTGAAGGCACGTGATTTTTCCGTAAAAGCAATTTTTGCAGATTTTTTCTTACAGAAATGGCTACTAGAAAACGTTCAGTCATTGACAGATAGTGTGTTCTTGATGACATCAGATTCTGAAAGCGACTATAGTTTTGATAGCGATAGTGACAGGGATTTTTCGGACTGCTCCTCAAATAGTGATGACTGTGATCATGATTCAAAAAACTTGTTGAGCATTAGGCAGTAGTGCAAAATTGATATGAAGAATATGCCACCTCTTTAAATTTTATACATTTTACTTTTTTATATTACATAATAAATAGAAATTAATTGCAATTCGACTGAAATTAATTTTTAAAAATTTTTTTGGTGATAGCATCTGAAAGTGGTTTTTCGGGCTACTTAATTTCTCATGATTAAAATATAGATAAAAATATTTTCTTGAAAGAAAAAATGCATCGAAAGAAAAAATGTCAGAGGTTTAATGAATTATTCACCTATATTTGTTCAGTATTTCGAAGAAAATCTAAATATAAAAATCTAGATATTTTAAATTCGAATGGGCAATTAAACTGGAATTTGAAAATTAAGATAAACAAAAAAAATCGTAGTGGTGAAAAGAAATTCCATATCCTTACATTATAACTTAAATTGTCTCCATCATCTACCTGTGATCGTAAGATTAGTGGCGAGGAGAATGTTGAACATGTGCTACTTCTGTGTTCCAAGTTCGTGGGAGCAAGACAAAACCTAAGACTGGCTCTCCAAACCACTAATATAAAGTGGCCTCCAGATTTTCATCGACTTGTTTTCCACCAGAAGTGCTCTTGAAAATTTTTGTAAATTTATTATTGACACGTGTTAAATTTTCCTATTCTTAACTTATATTTCCTTATTTTATTCTATTCTTCTATTAATCCTTCGTAACTGTTAAAATTTCTTATCTTCTTTTATTATGTGTTGAATACTTACTCCTGTAAACCCGTGTGATACTGGTGCACGGAGATTTTATAAATGTCTCAATAATATATTTATATGTATCTTCTGCGAATTCGAATGCTGTATATACGCAAGGATTTCCATATATTTTTTAATGCCCTTCGATTTTAGTGTGTTGATGTAGCTTTTAACTATATCATCATCAGCCGAAGAAGTTTCTTCACCGAACAGAATGGCGTGTATTCACCATCATTGGTAATGACATTTGGTGAACAATTTGATTGCATCTCATCCAAAAGATCAGGCTTCAATAATTAAGACTATTATAAATGCTTCAATAAAAGAATCCACTTGAAAAGAATGCATTGTTCTTTACTAGCCACATTTTGAGTGACATCAGGAAAAGATAAACAGTGTTTTAATCCGAATTTCAAATATTTCATTATTTAATGATAATATTTAGCGTTTTAAGTTAAAACATTCCATTCAGTTTATAAATATTTATCATTTGTTAATGTTATTAGTTCATATATTTCCTTATTTAATGATAATATCAAGTTTTACTACTTAAAACATTCCATTCAGTTTATAAATATTTGTCATTTGTTATTGTTATTAGTTTAAATATTTCTTTATTTAATGATAATATTAAGTTTTACAAATTAAAACATTCAATTCAGATTATATTTTTCATTTGTTATTGTTATTAGTATGAAAAATATTCTAAGATTCTGCAACTAATATTACCAATTAAATTGAATCATTTTTATTTGCTAGAATGACAAAAAAAAAGATTCAGATCCTATGGCTGAACGTTGATTTTATAAATGCTTGGATAAAAAAAATTATTCTTACGTGATCAGATGCGTAGCATCCTTGGCCACTTTATAGAGTTTTCTGGAAGTATAGTCCAGTAGATTGAGCAGCGTCTGCCGGACATCGGCTATTATGTCGATCTGGTCGCCGTGAGCCCACGTCTCCACGTACACCACGGAGACGCGGGTGTTCACTGTCTTGAAGTACTGCACAGAGAAAAGAGGACGCCATTACTATACATTCTTCAAACCATTCGCGCAAAAAGTAATTTCCTACTGTCGTAATAACTGTGCCTTGTACATAACATGCCCCCGGTGCTTATAACACTAAGTTATCTAACCAGTTGCAGAGACACAGAATGGAAGGAAGGAAAAAAAGAAAGAAAAGGACGACAAACCATCCAGATATCTCCAGAGAGAATCAATCCCACTGGTGTCAAATCCTACACGACTGGACTCAATTTTTTGTGAAGTAATGGTGAAGTAGTTAGAGGGAGGGTACAAGAATACTTAAACAATACATTCTTCAAATCATTTGGAGTAATGGCGAAATTATGTCATACTATCCCGTAAAAAATAACGATACCTTGTACATAACATAACGTCATCCAGTGCTCTCGGTGCCTATAACTTTAGGTTATTTAACGGATATGATGAGCATAGAATGAAAGGAAGGAAAAGAGGACAAACCATCTAGATATCTCCAGAGATAACCAATCCCATTGGTGTCAAATCCTACACAACTGTATTCAGTCTTTGGAGAAGTAATGACTATATGAACAAGAATACTTAAACAATACATTCTTCAAATCATTTCCTCAAAAAGTAATGTCATACTATCCCAAAGAACATAACAATGGCTTGTACATAGCAATATGCCATCCTGTACCCCTGGTGTCTCTAGCACTAAGTTATCTAACCAGTTGGATGGGCACAGAAGGGGGGGAAGGAAAAAAAGAAGGAAAAAGACGACAAACCATCCAGATATCTCCAGAGAGAATCAATCCAATTAGTGTCAAATACCACACGACTGTATTCAGTTTTTGGTGAGGTAATGACTAGATGAACCAGAATACTTAAACAATACATTCTTCAAATCATTTGCCCCCGAAGAAAACCACGGTACTTTGTACATAATATTACACCATCCTATGCCCCGGTGTCTATAACACTAAATTATCTAACCAGTTGGATGGACACAGAAGGGAAAGAAGGGGGGGGGAAAGACAGAAAAAGACCACAAACCATCTAGATATCTCCAGAGTGAATCAATCCCATTGGTGTCAATTCCTACGCGACTATATTCAGTTTTTGGTGAAGTAATGACTAGATGGATGGTACAAGAATACTTCAACAATTGGTGACTATGGGTTGTAATTACAGGAAAATGTGAATACTAACTAAAAAGAAAAGATTGGTAAATTACATTGAGGACATCTGTGTGACATGTATCAGCAAATAAACAATCCCTGTAGGGTCAAAAATCAGGGGTCCCGTAGTTTTATTTTCCTTCTTGAGAACTGCCCTTTTAAGAGATTTTAAGGGGTTTTTGAAGTTATAATTTCGGCTGACATTTTGGTCTCAACTATTGTGCAGCCTTTAAGGGGTCTTGGTATTTGGAACGATGCCTTGTACAGTGGACCCAAACCTTTATGATCTGACACTCCTACTTGTCCGACGGTAAATTGGAATATGCTATTTAATGATAAGTCTCTCGATATTGTTGAATCTTTTAGTTTTTGATTTATCTGTTTAAATGTCTTTTCTTTTCTCAGGGTGAAAAATCTTCCCCTCTTTGCCCGAAATGCCGCCAACATCAGGCTTCTGCTGAACACTTTCTGCATTGTTTAGGACCCCTTTGGGGAGAAATTTATTCTTCTCCCTTCCTCGTTTTTGACTTTCTTCTTGTGAAAGGATTTTTTGATTTGGTTTGAATAAGTCAGACCATAGAGATTAACAACAGAGATTAATCACCAAATAACTCGAAATGGATAGCGTGACAGATTCAGCAAAAATACTAGTTCAAGCCAAAATTTAATATCTCTTAACTGTATTATGCAAAATTTATTAAAGTTTTGGGGGAATCACTGCAGATGGCTTTTTTGTGCATTTGGGAAAAGAATAGTACAATATTTAAATACATAGAAAAACATTCAGATCTCAGACAACTTTAAATCACTAACTATTGTATATGATACAAACTTGTGAAAGTTTTGGGTGCATCACATCATCTGGTTTATTTGAGCATTTGGGAACAGAATAGCACAATATTTAAATACATAGAAAAAGATCCAGAACTCGGACAACTTTAAATCACTCATTGCTGCATTTATCAGACACATTGTATCGATAACAGACAATCTGTGTCTGAAATGGCTTTTATCATAATCCGTTTACAACTCTGATTCCCTTACAAAACTGGCCAGAATAGAAAAAGCACTTAGTACAGAAAGCAAGAAATTCTGTGGAAATTGATAAATGGAATTGATTAACGATGAAATGACGAAATAGAAGCCAAGTTGGCGCGAAATGGGAGACTCAGAGAATGTCGTATGAAGGACGTGGAATGCAAATCCGTTAAATGTCTTTAGCGATCATGGATACAATTCAATTTCGGTTGTTTCAAAGCCGAAAAAGTGAAATAAGAATCCAGACAACTAACGCAATAAGCCTAAGCCAGCAGCACATGGAGAAATAAAACAAAACAAATAAAAAAAACATTTGTATTTTCTCGGTAACCGAATTTGTGATTGAAAAGGAAGTCTTTGATGAAAAGAAGTAAAAAACTACGATAGAATTTTTTTTTGTCAAGTTGTTGTTACAAACAAAAAAAGAAAATCCAATTACAAAAGGACAAGGCGAACTCAAAAAAATGCGGAAGTAACAAAATTTTTATTGGAAACATTCTTTTATTTTCGTTTTTTAGAATGAGATGAAATGAAAATAACACTGGGTAATTGAAGTATGGGAAATACAGATATATAATACCAGCGTCTCATTTTCTGATGAAGGAATAAAACTGTTCTTTCAGATTTTAATTCTTTTTTTTTTCTGTAACCATAGATAAGATTAAGTAGCAAAGCTGATTAACTTTTTGCAAGAATTCAAATATGAATGCTCTCAGCTCTAATCAAGTTAAATATTTATACAGCTTCTTTTTATACATTTTTGTTCGTTTAAGATATGCAGTTCTTCTACTTGAATGAAATCATCCGCTTATTATAACATTTAATCATTTTTTTTCTGAACAAACGTAAGTACTAGTTTCTCAAAGAGTTATGGTAAGGTATTCGCTGTATGTTAGAAAGTGGATCCTTTAATGTCGCCTTATATAATTTATAAATAGAAATGAAAATCATATGTGACTGCTTAATATGAGTCATAAATAAAAATTAATCAGTCATAAGTCATAAATATGTGAAAATCATATTTGTCTGCTTTAGAGTGAGTTAAAATGAAAATAACACGGTATAATTGAAATATGGGAAATACAGATATATAACACCAATGTCTCACTTTCAGATAAAAGAACAAAAATGTTTTTCAGATTTTAATTCTTTTTTTCTGTAACCATAGATAAGATTAAAAAATAAAGCTGATTAACTTTTTGCAAAAATTCAAATATGAATGCTCTCAGCTCTAATCAAGTTAAATATTTATACAGCATCTTCTGTACATTTTTGTTCGTTTAAGATATGTACTTGAATTAATTCCTCCGGGCATTAAAATATTTAGCCTTTTTTTCTGAACAAATATAAATACTAGTTTTTCAAAGTGTTATGGTAAGATACTCACTAGATGTTAAAAAGTAGATCAATTAAATTCACCTTACATAATTCATAAATTGAAATGAAAATCATATTTGACTGCTTAATTTTAAATGACGCTATTACTAATTCAAGAAGTTTAAAGATAATATGTTAGTTTTCCGTTTTAAAGTAAATCAAAATTTTAGAAAAATATTAAGAATTGAATGCCATTTTAGAAAGAAAGAAGAATTTAATTAATAAAATTAAAAGAAGAATTTAACAAATATTGACTCTTTACATACTAAAATATTTAAAGTATTTCACTCCGTGAAAGGGCGATAGATTCTAGTAAGCACTTTTGCGAATTAATCATTAGAAATTCAGAAATTTTTTATATGCATGTATCAAAATATGAATAAGTCAAGTACCTTTAAAATTTTCTTTAAAAGGAATTATGATATTAAAAAGGACTAAGGTAAATAATTCTTAAAAAAATTTAAAATATAACCAGACTTAATTATTAATTTTTCCACTATTTTTTCCGAGACTGACTTATTTGGAACAAAACTGAGTAGAATTTCGTAATATTTATAAAATGATAATTTTTTAAAAAATATTTTATACATAAAAGTTATTATTTTTTTCTGAACCAAAATGACTTGTAACTATAAAAAAATAGAAAATATTTAACTATTCATATTTCATAATCAACTTTACTCAAATTATATAAAGACATCTTGACAATTACAAAGATATTTAAATCTAAATAGAATATTGTTTTCAAAAAAAATCATTATTTATATATTTTTTCACTAAATCAAATATTCATATATTCATTTTATTGAACAGTATATTTTACAGTACATTTGAACATAAACATATATTTTAGTATTGAAATAATTATAACAAAATATCATAATTTTTTTCCATTTTTGATAATTTTAAAATTCATCATCCTCTTAAAAGAAATCAAGCTTAAAACTTGTCAGTTTTAGTATTTATATCTATTCACCTTCTAAATTAGAGCTCATAGAACTATTAAAGCATTTTTTGGCATTGAAATATAACTTCTGATAATGATTTATTATTATATTTAAATTAAAGAGCGTCACAATTTAAATAAATACAGTTTTATTATGAACAAAAAACTAGTGTACGTACCAGATCGACGCAGTTGAGAATTTGTATGGCGTCGCTGACAACTTCCGCTTTTGTAGAATTTCTGTTTTCAAACTAAAGCACAATTTGATTAGTTTATCAAGAAAATATACAAAATTTCGTATTATATAGATACATACACACACACACACACACACACACACACACACACACACATATGTTTATAAAGTAGTTAATTAGTTAATTTCCTACTTACCATAGCTTGATCTATCACTAAAGCTAGTTCTATATATTTGTACACTTGCCGAACATCCCTCTGAAAATATAAAATGATTAATCAATTAAAAACACATTGTTTTTAAAATATATATATATTTCAAAGTAATGCAATGTAATGAACAATTGCGACATATGTGCATCAGTAACGGTTGCCAGTAAGATTAAATATGGATTTTTCTTTTTCTTAATAAAACACGAATTTACAAACATGGGAAATAAACACGGATTCAAGAAATTAAACAATACTTCACAGTTTATGGAGAAATTATGTTATAAATGCAAAAAGAGTTTTCTTTTAATTCTTAATATCATCTATATATTTTAAAGCATTTTCAACAGTGAGTAGATTTTTATGTTTTATTCGAAATAAAGGCTTTTTTAAAAATCATTTTTAAAAATATGAATGTTTAACTGTATAAATTTATAACTACAGATTTCTTATGTATGTAACTAGCTATGTATTTTACAGGCCTGATTTATCTACCAATTTCATAGTTAATAATTAATATTAGTAATTTATGAAGTAGATTGGTGAAGATAAGAAGAACTGAAATTGCCGTTTTACACGGAGAACTTTGTGAATAAGTCAAAGATAAATTCGAGCATCAATCACTCTAGATAACTCAAACTTTAGTTGCGTCTTATCAGTTTCTCCATAAAGATAATACTGAATTCTACCTCTTTTGTCAGAGTAATTGGTTTTTAAAAGGGTTAACAACAAAATCTCTGAAGAGCAATTTATTAACTCTCAAAGATCGTGGCACTCTAAATGAAGCACGTTGAGGAATTGATTAAATGTCAGTACAAAGAGTATTTTAAGTACAGGTAGGAAATTAGCCAATAAAAATACAACACTTAAATTACACTTTGACTTTTTCTTAACCATTTCCCTTACACATTTTTTTTTTTAAAAAAAAAATGTAAAAAATCTTCACATTTTTAAAGTTTTATTATACTCAAAGAAACGAAACAAAAGAAAATATGTAGGTTTTAAGTTGAATTATTAATTTTTTATGAGTGTAAAACCATTTAGTTATGATATCCATTTATATAGTTTAGTCTTTGCATGATAGTTTTTGAAACAAGGGACAATACAAAGTGATACTTGACATTCTGTACACTGGTATCTGGTCTCTTTTCTAACTGGTTTACCTCTGCTATCTCTTTTATGGGAGAACAGAGTACACTGTCTAATTATATTTAATTATTTTTTCAGAAGCTGGAATCCCAAACTGAAAAATCATCGCTTTTGCTATCTTGAATAATCGCCATTATTTTACTTTTTTTCGACGCAACTATCTCTCTTTATACATTACTAATCCGTCAGCAGACGTATTCTATACGACAGGGAAAACACGTGATCACTTCCTCCAAAAGAATCACGAAACCAACAAAACTTGGCAAATTGCCAATCAAAGATGAATATTTCCTTTCATTTCCTCCAGGCAGGGAAAAACGAGATAAAAACAAATCGCAATGATGCGATCGTAATCGTAATTAGTCCGAGTTTTCCCCAGAATAATAATTAACTGCAGTATATACGAACCCGAGATAGTTTCGGATAATTAAGGAGGTGGTTAAAATACTGTTACTGATTTTTTATTTTTTATTCATAATATTCTTAGAACCAGAACAAGAATACTTAAGGTGACTGCCTACCTTCGAGACATTTTTTTTTTTTAAAAAAAGGCAACATTTTAAGCTTTAATTTGTATTTTCTTGTCAAATAGTGTATAAAAAGAATAAATATCAGTAAAAATTCCTGCGACTGTCACACTTTTTAAAATTGACAAATTTCATGTAAATTTTAGCAAAATTTAACCAAAACGATTAACACCCTACACAAGAACCTAATTTACCAACTAAAAATTTTTTACACATATCATACATAACATAGTTATCTTCAAAACGAACTAAAATTTAAGAGATAGGTTAAAATGTAAAAATGTGCTGAAGATTTTCCTGTAACAATGTAGAAATTATTGTTAAATTTGTAGCTATTTTCTAGCAATAAAGATTATAAGTAAAAAAAGTATTACTAGAAATAAATAACTAGAAATTTTGCCAAAATTTATATTTCATGCATAAATCATGCAAAGACTTAAAAAAAAATGAAACAGAAATCACTGATTTACCTTAATTCTTGTGGGTGGGCGTATTCTGAACTGCTTGAAACCCCACTCGTGCATACCTGTATTTCCTAAAAAAGAATAATTACGTATTTGACTTTTCATTCCATGCAGAACTCATATTGAATGTTTTGTCATTGATGCATAAGAAACATTTAATTTCATTAGTTATATAATTTAAAAGCAAAATTTTTCTTTTTATATTATTTCAAATGTGTTTTCGGAACTTTTAAAACCAAATAATATATCAATAAATTTCGAAAGATGTATGGGGACCCATGATAAGCTGCCGTCTCATGTGTGCCCATACATCTCTGAAACAAAATGGCTCTTCATGAAATAGAATTATCATCTGTTGTTATTTTAATTGGTTTTATTAGTAAACCCGTCTGATATTATTATCATTATTTATTTATTTCAATTTATTGACCTACACATAAATATCAATGTATTTAAAACACTATTTTTATGAATCATTACCTGCCAGGAATTGTTATACAATTAACACGTTGAATGGCACGGCAATTTTCTGAAATCTGGACCTAAAATGACACTAACTAATTAGAACCAATTTTTATTATTACGTTTTTTGTTCGTTTTTTAATAAATTTTCCGTTCATGCAAGCCAGCATTGATTTTTTGTTCTTTTCCCAGAAGCCATCTGTCGATATTAGCAGTGATATACCACGAGTTTATTCGTAGCTGCACAAAAATGGCAAGTAACCACAGCACGAGATAACTCGTCCTAGAAAAGAACGCAAACTACGAGTTATCTCGTGGTTGGCAGTCAACGTGTTAATTAATATATGATGCTCTTCTTTTGATTGTTTGCATGCAATTATAATATGAAATTGAGGTGATATTTTAATAAGGCGCCACTAGTCACTAGCTATTGCTTTTGTTGAATGGCTAAGTTACGCGACTTCAAACCCAAACATCACCAGATTCGATCCTTGGCGGAATTAGACCTACACATTGGCACAATTCCAGTCAACTTCGTCGCTACAAAATGAATCCCTTCAATATTTTAAAAACTTTTTTTCCTCACGATTCTTTTTTCGAATGTGTTAAAAATGTATTGATTTGAAATATATACGATGGAAAAGCTTGAAACTATTGATTTTAATTCAAATTACCATTTTGCAGATCTTTAGATATTAGTTATTATTGGAGAAAAATTATATGCAATGCCAATTGATAAGAAATATTGCAAGTATTTTTACGTACACGTTTATGTACACCTTTTTATTAAGGTGTACATAAACACTAGAAGACTTTCTTTAAAAAAATTTTAACTTTAAAAATCTAATTTTTTCCCAGTAGGCCATTAATATATTTTTGAACTCATTTTAGTGAGACAAAACCATACAACACTAATTATTAATTAATATTTAATTAACTAATTAGCATATTTTTTGAAACATGATGTCTTAAATTCTAATTTGTTCAGACACATCATTCTAGTTGGAAATAATGCTTAATAATAATCTTAATGTTGTCTGCCTCCATCAAGTTATAAAAATATATACATTTTAAAACAATTGTTGAGATGAAAAGAAAAAGCCAGATTTTTTCTGTCATTTAAATTTTTAAATACTTTAAATACTTAAATATAACTTTGATTGTGGCACAGAGTATCCATTGTTTCATGCAGATTATTTTGATATGTAAATAATTGAATTTCGGTTCCTTTTTGTTGAGCTATGATTGTTTGAATGAAGCAACATAGTGGGAAAATATTCTTCATGAAATGAGTTTAAAAAACAACAGAAACTAGTGCTTTTAGTGAAAGGGCCTCAAGAAAAATCCTCATAACACAAGAAATATTCTGAATATTGACAACATCTTGGTATCGTTTCAAAACTAATCAGAGAACATTTTGAAGCAATAAGAAATATCCTATATTTTGAGTGATTTTCGAAGTTTCAATTGTGTACGTACAGCTTAATGGGCACGAACATAGAGAAAACGTAAAAATACAAATTCTTCATCCGTCACATTCAAAGAGTGCCTACGTGATAAAGTTCTCACTTCCATACCCTTCGAGCCCTGCATAAGGATGGCCCTTAAGGTGGCACCAACCATAAGGACAATCCTTAGCAAGAATGAATGATTAATGGGATGCTTGTAAAATTACACCAACAGTAGATACGTATTTGAGAATTTTTTTTCTTGATATGCGAATGCTTACACCAAAAAAAACAGAAATTATCAAAAGATTTTGGAACAGCATGCCTCACAAAAATGGCTTCTATTACTGAGAGAGATATGATTTTATAATAAATGGCATTTGATTTCTAGGAATGGACCCTTTTAAATATATATCAATAATTTTTGCTATATTCCTTGTATTGATGAGATTGACATTAAATAAGACATAATACATTTTTAGAAACATTTCATGTTTCAGTTAATTATCTTCCTACACGATTGTGTATGCTTCTCGCTATATAAATGCTACACACTTTATTTCCTGCTTTAAAAATTATATCTGTTTTTTAACAGCTTAAATACAATCAAAATAATGTTACTTTTTAAAAGTTGCTTCATTTTTTGTTTTTTCTCATTCTTCTTGACGCTTCATTACTGTGAATTTCAAATGCGTAACTTAGATTTGCCATATTACATGAAAATCGTAAGTCTCAAAGAAGTGCGATGTAATCTCTCTTTGTTTGAAAAAATTTTATATCGAATGCATAAAAAACTAGAGCATGTTTCTGCGTTCTACATCTGTCTTCGATCTCTCCACAAACAGCGCAAATATATATTTATCGGTAATAGAAGAATAATTGTATTTGAAATACTGAATGTATTTGGAATAATATAAGAAAAATTGCAAAAGAATTTGCGAAACTTTCACCAAGTTTCTAATAAAAGATGTGACTGACTTGAAAATTCTCACCTTAATCTCTCTCTGAAATTCCTAAATAAGTATTTTTTTAATACTGTTAAAAACCTGTAATTTTGCTTCACAACCTAAGAAAGACCGTTTAACGGACAGCCATGTGGTTTTCATTGGGTGTCGCATTAGTAATCTCAGAACTTGGCGACTATTTTGAGACTTGGCAACGAATTTGGTGACAAAATTGTTAATCGGGAAAGTTCGAGAATTTTGAACTGATATACTACAACTGATTGGTCTAGAAAATTCTAGCCCACCTCCCTGGAAAATAAGACAGGCACTCTCAAGCTGTGAATCTTCGTGGATTGGTCTTCGTAGTGAATTAAATTAACAATCTTGTGTGATGTAGTGAATCGACAACTACAGCGAGAAGAGACAGAGGAATGTTTCAGCCGTCTGGAGAGACTGTAAAGCGAAGCTCTGGGGATCCCTTCTTCTGCTGAATTATATCTGGCCACTTTGTGAGCTGACCTAGATTACTATTTGTAGGCTACTATTATTGTTGTGTGCTTCTGTGTGTCGTCTCGGTTGTAAATATTTGTCGTCTTTGTGCTGTCCTGTCTTAGTGCAAATAAACGTTGTCGTTGTTTTATGCTGAGGCATGCTGATTGTTTTCTCGTACCACACACAGACTTCTTCTTCTTCTTGTACACAGCCGACCACCCCCTACACATATACCATATACCAGACATGCACCATACAATAAATGAATTCAGCGGTGGAAATCTGTAAAAATACCTATGCGTATAAATATATTCAGTATGTTTGTAGCTATTCATACTGAATACATTTATTCATATGTATGTATGTAGC
>JAPMOQ010043583.1:118802-133871 GCA_026543055.1 Argiope trifasciata | reverse complement strand
AAAAAAAAAAAAAAAAAAAAAAAAAAAAAAAAAAAACAAAGAGAAAGAAAAAAAAAAACTTAGAGGGAAAGACAAAAAATAATAAGAAAAATAAAAAAATTAAAAATAATAATAAATAAATAAATAAAAACATATAAATAAATATAAAAAAATAAATAAAGAATAGTCCATTATCCGGAACAAAAAGCTTCAGATACAGAGCTCTTCCTACAATTTTACAAACAGAATATTCTCCACTTTTAGCAGGGCTTGAATTTCTTTCTTGAATTCTTTCAAACTTTGACGAAAGGCAAAAAATAAAGTCCATTTAAAGTCTAAAACTGGTAAAAAACATTTACACTAAAAATGATTTGTCACAAGGTATAACCGAGAAAGAGTTCTTTTCCTTTTGCCAAAAAAGAAAAAAATGGAGTGCAAGGCGATTCAGATAGGCGATAATAGGATAAATTATTATTCCGTTTGGAAAATTTTGCTTTCGTTGTGAAACAGGAAATCCAAAATATTTTGGGCTTCAAAAGACAGTTTATTATTTGACAAAATTTGAGAGATAAGGTGATGTGGTTTAATAAAATTTCTAAGGTGTTGAAGAATAGGGCAATGGAAAATGTAGTGGGGAATATCGTCATAATCATTACCACATCTACAACTACAGTTCCTCAGATTGAATCTTTTAAGGTAATGCGGGGAAAGTCCATGGTTAGTGGTTAACTGGGCTAAATATTTATTGTCAATGCATCTATTTCTTTTTACTTGAGTAAATATATTGAAAGTAAAGCGGCCTGTTTCATTATTTTCCCATCTTGATTGCCATTCATCAATGAGGATTTTACGAAGACGATTTTTGATTGATATGTCGGATTCTCCAAGGTCATAGTCTATTTTAGGTTTAATCGTAGCAGCTTTGGCAGCCAGATCCGCTAGTTCATTGCCTTTGATACCAATGTGGGCTTTAACCCAATGTAGTGAAATATTATCATCTATCAGACTTTTAACATCTTCTATTAAATTATTTTTTGGATTAAATTTTTGTAGAGCCTTTAATACACTCAGGCTGTCAGTGAAAATATGGTAATGCAAATTCGGTTTGTTATGGTTTTTCCAATTTAAAGCTTGATATATTGCAAAAAGTTCTGCTTGAAAAACTGAGCAGTGATTTTCAAGTCTAAAATGAAACTCTTCAATTTTATCTTCTCCCTCAAAAACACAAAAAGCCGCCCCAACTTGTTCATTCCTTTTAGAACCATCCGTATAGATGGAATATGGAGCTGTCACTCTAGAAACATCCCACTGCACCTTTACGATCTTACTTGGATGAATCCATCTGTTTTCATAAGTAATCATATTAGAACAGTCAATTGATTTGTCAAAAATATGGATATCTTATAGTGATTTTTTAAAGAATACCATGCGGTTTCTATATAACAAATCAGATCGACTGGTTCAAGGCCACTAATTGTTTGTAGAGCAGCTGTGGATGTTGTACGAAAAGCTCCCGTTATTGCTAGCAGTGCTTTGCGTTGCACGCTATTGATCTTTTGTCTTTGTCTATTTGTGCCCTTCCACCAGGCTGCAGCTGCATACACTAAAATTCTTTCTAGGGCTCTTTTGTATAAAATTTTGACAACTTTTCCTGAAATTCCTCTGTTGTACTTGGCTATTGTAAGTCTATTTAAAATTTTAGTCATCTTGCTTACCACGTGATTTATATGGGCCAAACCATTTAACCTGTCATCAATAATGATTCCAAGAATCCTCATATTTCTTGTGAGCTTGATTGATTTACCAGCATACGAGCAATACGGAGGGTACTTATAACGCCCTTTCTTCCCAAAAGGAATAAGCTGCGTTTTTTCATGCGCAAAAGTAACCTTAGAATCCTTACTCCAACAATCTAATTTTTTCAATGCGCTTTTAACCATATCTTGAATTTTATGCTTACTGGTTGCTGCCACAAACAGATAAAAATCATCCGCATATGCAATTATTTTAATATCTTCTCCAAAATTAATTCGGAGTGCTTCATTAGCTACTAGAAGCCAGTTAGTTGTTAACTGTAGTAATAAATTGATTTGTTGTAAATTACGTGGCGGAGCTGAGATTGATTCTGGCGTTGCTGTGGTAACCTGTAGATACTGGAGTCAGCAATTTTGAAAAAATAAAGATAACGCTGTTATACAGTCTTCTTACTCTTTTCTTCCACCAGCAATTCTGCACATAAATATAGATATTATAGATAAATATATAAAAGTTTGGGAACGCAATATTCCTGACAAATAGAGCAATTAAATACAAGGTGGCCAGAAATAAAACACCCCTACTCTGACCTCCATGGATATCGAACTACTCAGTGTAAAGGCTCAAAATTTTGTACACATACTATTCAAAATATGGGGAAACGGATTTCACGAAAAAAAAATTAGTTCCTGAAATCACCGATAGGTGGCGCTGCACAACTGGAACTATGATCAAAAGACACAAATAATAATAAAAATTAAAATGTTTATGCGGAATGGAATGCTTCCATGCTTCCTTTTTAATTTTTCTGCCCCTTATGGAAAATAAAAATAGTAAAGAAGCTAGAACTCCCGTTGTAACTGCAATTTCATACTGTAACCAGAAAAATTTGCATAAAGCATGGTTAGAAGCCATGTTCTGGGTATAAAAGAAGTTAAAAGGTGGGGAATGTCATTCTTATTAGTGATGGCTGTCACGCTGCCAGAACGCGCTTTGCTTGTGAAGTTGTTTTACGAGAATAAAGGAAATGCTCCAGCAGCACTTCGAGAGTTTCGCCGACTTAAGGATTTGCGTAAGGGACCATTGCTTCCACAAGCTCTCAGGAGAATGATCGCTCGATTCGAGGAAACTGGACATCTTGGAGTTCAGCCTGGTCGAGGACGCAAACCGGTTCGTTCAGATGTCGTTGAAGATGTTGCCACCGGTATTGTTGAACAGTCAATGGATAATGTTTTAGGCTGCAGTAGTGCACGTGCAGTGTCACGACACTTGGGTGTTCCCTATAGCACAGTGTGGAACGTACTCAGAAAAATGGTGCATTGTTTCCCGTACAAAATCCGCCCTAATCAACAATTGCTGGCCACAGACAGGGAGATGCGACTGACCTTTGCATTGACATTTCTTGCTAGAGTTGAAGTGGATGCATCGTGGCCGTGGCAGATTCTGTGGAGCGATGAGGCCCATTTCCACCTCAGTGGAACAGTGAACACCCATAACTGTCGCATATGGGACACGACAAACCCCCGTACCTTCCAAGAGATTCCACTCCACTCACCGAAAGTTACAGTCTGGTGTGGATTCACAGCCACATTCATCCTTGGACCGTTCTTTTTCGAAGAGGTTACTTCCAATGGCCTTGAGACATGTACCGTGACGGCCAACAGGTACAAAAGGATGCTCGAAACATTTGTTGTACCCCATTTGCAGCAGCGCCAATGCCTTGACACCATTACTTTTATGCAAGATGGAGCACCTCCACACATTGGACTCCCTGTGCAACAGTTTCTTCGCCAACATTTCACCACTGACAGAATAATCAGTCGCGCGTTTCCGACAACTTGGCCATCTCGTTCACCGGATCTTAATCCGTGTGATTTTTGGCTTTGGGGACACTTAAAAACCTTGTTTATCGAGAACGTCTGATAACCTTGGCAGATTTGAAAGAGAGTATCAGTCTGCATGTGAGAAGCATCTCAGATGACTTCACATTTTACATCTTCAGGAAGGGAACCATATTGAGCAGCATTCCCTGCATCGATAACGTCCTTGTTTCATGTATGCTTGGTACTTTCAAATAAAATGTGTTTAAAACGTGTTTTTGTGTCTTTTCAGCATACGTCCAGTGGTACAGCGCCACCTATCGGTGATTTCTGGAACTAAATTTTTTTTTCGTGAAATCCGTTTCCCCATTTTTTGAATAGTATGTCCACAAATTTTCAAGCCTTTACACTGAGTAGTTCGATATCCAGGGAGGTCAGAGTAGGGGTGTTTTATTTCTGGCCACCCGGTATATTCATATAACACGAGCGTGCAAAAATTTTTCGTTTCTTCATGATCAAGTAATATAGAAGGATAAATTTGCCGAAGGTTTCTAGAACTTTTGAATGAATAGCAAAAAAGTAAAATCTGGTTTCAACTTCTCGTTATGATTAAAATATGATGGACATTTGGGATTCAACTGTTCATATATTGGCCGGAAAGATCAACTGAGTTATTCTTCTTTAATTATTTTTTCTGAAGACTCCGGAAGTTTTTTTTTAAAGAATTATACCTCCAAGAATAGTTCCACAGATATCATCTGACAGATCTTGGTGGTGGTAGTGGGTCTAATGCCACTTGGTCATACTAAGCCCGAATGAGCGCTGCTCTTTTGAATAAAAGCAGAAGTGTGAGCCTTTCGTTGTTAACGAGCCCCGTTCAAATGAAAGTGCGACTTTGCTCGAACACACACACTCATTGATCCAACCGCAAGTCAGAATTGAGATCCAAATCAGAGACCGACTTATTCCTGACTTAGTACCCCCTCCCAGAGGTATAATTTGTTATGGGAACTTGGAGGACTTTGTAGTTAACGTGTCCCAACTGCCATTAGGCAACACAGCGGTCTTTGGCCGAGACGAGGATAAAACACGCTACCTTTCGGTTATGAGACTGACGCTCTACCAATCAGGCGACCGCGGTCTCCATCTTGTAGTTGTATCGCTGTCGGTCAACCAGGACTCTTTCTAAATACTTACGATTTCATTGTGTCAGACATTTTTCATGAGTTAATTTCCTCTTTCTTTGCACGGCAGCATGCGATAATAGCGCTTCCAACTTTAAAAGTTCTAATATATGATTCTGAACCCTCAGACTCTACTACTGCCAGAAATTCGTAAACGTGCCAGAAAAAAAAATATAATTTTCAGTATAGATTTTTTGTTTCTCAAAAACCGTGGCACTTTTTTATGCTAATCAGTGAACTAAGAGTTCCGAATCATAAAAAGATTTCAATTCAGATTCTGTTTTTGTAACCGTAACTTTTCTTCTACCCTCTAGCGGCCACTGCCATGAACAATCAGTTCATGTCTTGGAGGCGAGCGCAAAGCATATGTAGTCCTCGAGTATTATTTTAATGCATATATGTTGAATGTTATTGTCCTAAATAGTTTGTCCCCGTGTAAATCGAGTCCTTTAATGTCATTAAATGTATTTTAACTTCATTGGCATGATTTGTTGATTTTAATAGTCTACCCGAACAGAATTAAAATTTTGAAGCCCTTTCGATCACAGAGTTCTATTGTATGATACTGAATCTTTCAGCGACTTCCAGAAATTCGTAAATGTATAGATTACGAATTTAAATGTATAGAAAAAAATTCAAAATATGATCACTTGTTACCAAAATTTTTTTTAAATGTAAAATGTATATAATTTAATGTACGGTACTTTTTTATGCTAATCTGTGAACTAAGAATTCCGAACCATGGGAATTTTTAAATTCAGGTTTTGCTTTGTATTAATGCACTTGTCGTTTAAAATAAATATTTTGCGTCTAGAATAAGTACGCAGTGCAATTATTAAACTGAAAATTTAATGCAAAAGTAAATTCCAAAATATAAATTATTAGGAACAGTTAATCTGACAACTCAGTTGAAATGCGAATTTAATATAAATGTTGGGAAAATATTATTACTAGTTTTTTAAAAAAATTACTTTTTTACAAGTGAAAAAAGACTTTATATTGCAAAACTTAACTCAGTGACATTTAATACATTTAGATTTATATAAAATTGAAACTTAACTTTGAATTCTTTTTATTTTTATTCCATCTCGTTTTTTTAATATAGGGTGTAGGGGACAAAATTTTATCTTACTCTTTGATTTTTACTGCGCCTTGGATTTGCCAAACGTGCATTAGTGTTTTTACAAAGATTATCAAACTTTTTTTTTTACTCTTAGAATTTTTTTTCGTTTGGCTTACTTTAAAGCAAAGAAACAAAGTTTTCTTTTACATTTTTGTTATTTTTAAAAATGATTTGTTTTTCCTGAGATTGAGAAATAATTGTGGTCAGAGGGATTTATTTTCGATAACAAAAAACTCAATGAAACAGTTTTAGTAAGCAATATTTTATTATAGATAGAATTAATCTAAAAAACCCACTTATTTTTTCAAGAGAAATACGGAATAGTTAATATAAAAGCATACAATAAAAAAAAGAATTTGCCTTTTTTTAAAATCAAAACCTTTAAGTAAATACTTTTTGCATGTCTTCTTCAGAGATATGATATAAAGAATATAATTTTTTTGAGGTGACAATATAGAGAAACAAGCCTTATATGACATTACTTGCGGTTTTCAATAGCATGCTTACTTTACTAATGTTTATACTAAACGGATCTCTGGCACAATTTTGCAAATATTTTCCCAGATTCTATATTTTAAAAACTGTATTTAATTTTCGTTATGGCTAAAACTCTCTTATGATGTCATAATGCAGACAGCAATGAGAAAGAATCAGAGAGTAAAGAATCGATTAATCAGAGACGTTATAGAATTTTTCCGACATCTCGACTGTCAGTGATGTCAGTGATTTGTCAGTTCTTCACTCTTATATCAGGAACACGATACAGTAAATTAATTTTTTAAGATATCAGATCGCAGTATTTGAATCGCTTAATAGTCAAGGTAATTCCAATATCCTCGGGAAATCGCCATATTAAAGATCTGGAATGTACAGGAATGATTGCGTATCGATAATTTGTCAATATTAAATGCAGCTAATTCTGCACAGTGCCGTGCCTCTAACCTCTACGTAGATTTTCCGGCATCACGTTTGAAGGGAGTTGAAGTGAAGAGAGAAAAACAGTTGCGCAGGGGAGTTGGTGACTGACACCGGTAAACATGTGCGTTTGTAGGAACTCCTCTGCGAACTCTGGGAAATTATTTTAGATTTTAAACACAAGTGCTGACTTTTTCGTGGCAACACCAATTATTATGGTTATATCTTGTTGATTAAATGATCGATGATTATTTATATACGTGATATTAAATTTCGATTTAAATTTACAATCATTTCTCGTAGTGACTACAAACGCACACTCTTATCGATGTCAGTCATCAACTCACGCGTGATATAAAAACATTAGTTATTATGGTTATATCTTGTGGATTAAATGATCAATGAGTATTTACAGATGTGCAATTAAATTTTGATTTTAATTTAAAATCATTTCTCGTAGTTCCTACAAATACACACTCTTACCGGTGTCAGTCATCAACTCCCGCGTGACATAAAAACATTAGTGAAATCCTACGATGAAGCTGGCAATGAAGAAGTTTTCTTAGATATTATACACGAATATCATGAATATTTATTTATTACTTATTTTACGAGCTACATGAAGGAGCATTTGTTTCAAGATGACAATTGCTGCTTATTAAACGTTTCTTTCCATATGGCTATTATGTCTTCATTTCAAACGACGAAATATTTTAATGCGAAAATTATTTGTTTTATTTAATATATAGTTCGAAATAGCGTTTAAAACTAGTGTTTTAGATCTTGTTATGGTAGTATTCAGTATTTTAACAATAAGAAAACCTCGTGTTATCAATTAGAAAATCATCATTATTAATAGGAATATATTATCATCATTCATAGGAACATGCTATCATCATTCATAGGAAATTTACCTAATGCCATTGCATGTTCGTAGAGCCGCTATCCCTCCTGGGTATTCTTTAATTGTTCCATGGTAGTAACACTGTTCTATTTCCTGAAAAAGAAAATAATTTTTGAGATTTATTTCAAAGTTTTTTAATTGATTAAAATTAAAGATTGAACCTTGGAATTAAAAGAAAGCAGTAAAAACCCAATTTTTAAATATTAGAATTTAAATTTAAATATATAACAGTAATTTAAAAAAATTAACTTTTTTTATTATATTAGAAATTTGAATAAGAAAAACATATATCGGTTAAAAGAAGTTAAAATTTAGTTTTTCAGTTATTCATCAGATATGAATTGGTATTGAAAGCTTTAATGCGAGTTCATTGCTTCGTATTATTCATTGCTTATATTAATAATTTATTTAGATTCATCTGTATTTTAGTAATAGAAGTATTAGCGTTCACTAAATACAATAATAGTTTGTTAAAATATTTTTTTAAATTTTAATCTTGTTCGAATTTGAAATAATTTTGGGTTTATATATATATATATATATATATATATATATATATATATATATATATATAAAATTAAAATAAATGTCTAAAAGTTGTTTTCCCTAACTGTTATTAATTTAAATTAAATAGTGTTATTTATCGTTCCTAACTTAATTTTAAAAAGCCATGCATTCCAAGAACATAATTTTATGCCATTTGCATCTACATGAGGAAAGAGAAAGAATTTATATATTATATGGTTCGTTATTACATCTAAAAGTGCCAAGGACAGTCTTGATGGTTTTTGGAACGATTTAAAAATGTCATACAAAAAATATCCTCTCTGATGGCAAAGAAAATCTATCATTATTATATAAATGATAGAACAATTAATAACATGAGCTGTAAAAAACAATGAATTACTTCACCTAAATCAGTAATAGTATTTTTTGAGTATTTAAATATAAAACACACAACGAATTAAACATGTTTTGTTTTGCAGAATCTAAACATAAATCAAATTTTTTTAAGGCCTTAAGTGCTGAAATATTTTATCTTCTTACTGAATATTCAGCAATTGAAAATAATAAATTGGAAATCTTTCTATTAAAAGTTAATTTACTTATTCACTTCACGAACTCGATAAAATTTTAAGAATTCCATGAAATGACTGACAAATTGCGTTGATTAAAACTAATTCTTTCCCTAAAACCATACTTTGACGATGTTTTCTTTTTATCAAATCAAATTATCATAGAAGAGGGTAAAAAAAAAACTTTTAATCATGAAATAAATAGAAAATAAATTAAAAGATTAAAAGGAAATTCGACTGAAATGTTGGAATGAAAATAAAATTCGAACATAAAAAAATCTATAGAAGAAAATTAAAGAGGATTCTCTAGAAGTATCTTAAGAATAGCTTTTAAGAAAAAGTGGTTTGAAAGCCAATTACTTGTTTGAAGTAAAGCAGATTTTTTTTCCTAATTAGTGTTCTTGTTTTAATGGAAATACAGGCGAAAGCAAATATCGAGTTTTATCAATAGTGATAAGGAAATAGAAGATGTAAATCCGATTGGAAATGAATATTTTTAAAATGGATTTTTGTTGGATTTTATTTAAATTGTTATTGTTTTATCATTTGTTACTAAAGAATGCCTTTTTTTTACTTTCAATTAATAAGAGAAAAAGGTTAATTTGGATATGCTTTAAATTACTTTGCGAAAAATTAATTAATTTACTTTCTGGTTCTGTTTATTTTTGATTTGCTTTTTTTTTCAAAACTAAGTTAATCAAAATTAACATTTGAAATAAAGAAGACGTAGAAATTGTTCTACTGATCCAACTCTTTTCGTGTGATTTTATTTAATTTCTTTCAGTGTTATAAATTTATATAATCAAAAAAATTGTAATTAATCTTTGCCCCACTGTGTAATTTAATAGCGTTTTGAAATTTTGCATAGTTATTTGTTCTTGGCATTAATAAAATATTTTGATATTTGATTATCAGCTATTTAATACAATTATCAGTTAATAGAATTTTGTAATTGATTTTTCCACTTCTTCATAATGTACTAACATTTAGAATTTATGTATAGTTATTTGTTCTAGGCATTTTTAAAATATTTTAATACTCGATTATCAGTTAATTAATGGAATTTTGTAATTGATTTTTTTTCTTTTCTTCATAATATACTGACATTTAGAATTTTTATATAGTTACTTGTTCTTGATAATAAAATATTTTGATATTTGATTATCAGTTAATTAATAGAATTATTAGTTAATAGCTAATAATAATACAATAAACTCGACTAGCTCTGTATATTATTATCCGGTGCAATAAACAGACTCGTTTATTAAAATTTTTTTATTCCATTTCTAGTAATTAAAATTTCCAGAAATCGAGGGTACTTCAAATCCTTGACCAAGGAACCTAAGAAAATATTTACTGAATTACTGCTAAAAAATCGCAAAATTTCAGCTACAAATCGAATAAAATTCGAAAAAGGTTTTTTTCTATGAAACAGTAAATAAATAAATATGTGAATTCAGTTTAGAAATGTAGATGCAAAATAGATATAGTGCTTTATGCTTCGAAGGATCTTAAATGAAAATAAACAGACTTTCCATTTTTTTTCAGTTGTCATCGGAAAAAAATTCAATCTCTTAGGATAAAACACAGAGAAACAGAGTTTCTCAAAATTCATACTTACTTGGGTTGACAAGCGTTGAATTCCCTCTGGTAGAAAATGTTTTTGTATTAAATTCGGTGCCAAAAGATGGCTGAAAAAAAAGATATGTAAAATTACAAATGATGATTTAACTATCAATTAGTAATTTGGATAGTGCAAAGATGGAAGTAATGACAAAAAATTGTGAAATTATAAACTAATTTTACTAAATGATTGCACTTCAAAACAGAAGCTTGGCTCTTGACGAGTTTCCCATTAGTAGTAAAACCAGGGTCTGAATAGTAATCCAGTTTTCCTACTAATGGGAAACTCGTCAAGGTAAGGTTGGTTATTTGGATGGTGTAAAGATAGAAGTAATGAAAAAAATTGTGAAATTATAAACTAATTTTACTAAATGATTACAGAGGCTTGATTCTTGATGAGTTTCCCATTAGTAGTAAAACCAGGGTCTGAAATTTACTTCAAGATAGGATTTTAATGCTTCTTTTATAATTCAATAATAATTTAACATTCAATTAATTTATTTTTTAGAATTTAAGCTTTGTACATGAATTATTTCTTTTCTTCACTTTCTTCCCCATTTTTTTTTAACTCAAGACATAACCAAAACTAGTACATGCACTTTAATATATAGAATGAAAATAAAGATTGGGAATTTGACAGCAGTAACCGTGGAATTATAGCCCAAAATATTGTCTCTTGCCTGTGCAATCTTAAGCATTCTGGTCACTAAGTAGTTTTAAGAGTATGACAAAAATTTTATTTTTGCCGGAATATTGATAAAATAATATTAGGTTTATACATAAGTTTCTTTTTTGTTTCTTTTATGGATACACAATATTTACTGTTTAAGATATTATTTATTTTGATATATAAGAATTATTATTATATACCGTATTATTATTATGCCTTCTTTCCAAAACTGTTGTGTTTTGGCCAAGAAAAAATTCTCGAGGTGCGCTATTATTTCTCTGAGGGATTTAAAGCGCTTATCACGAACAGAATTTTTTAAGGAGAGAAAGAAATAATAATCAGATGGAGTGAGATCTGATAAGTATGCAATATGCGGTAAAACATCCAAATCGAACTTCTCTCTTACGACTAATGCAATATCTGGTCTCGTGTTGTCATGATGAAAATCAATACCTAGTCGGTTCATTAATACTGGCCTTTTCCGCTGTGGCAGCTGTCAATTTATCCATTTGATGACAGTATTTCGTAGAATTTATTACTTCACCTTGAAGAAGGACTTCGTAGAAAATTACGTTTTCCCAATACCACCATATGGTCAAAAGAACTTTTTTTAGGATATAGTCAGAGTTTAGATTTCTATGACGACTGAAACATAGTGACAGCTAATAGATAAGTCAGCAATATTTGCTGATACAGAGTCAGATAAGAGCATTCTTAGCACGATGAGAAAGAAACTTTTGGGATACCTTCATAGAAAAGAGTATTTAAAATTTATTTTCATATTTAAGGAATAAGATAGATGATAGATCCGTTTCCAGCTCCAACAAGCAAATAAATCTGTGATTGGTCGCCACGAAATTATTCATAAACTAATTGATCGTTTCATTTGAATCATAAAGTGAATTGCTAAACGAATTTCAAACATAACAATTTTAACATAAGAATAAGAACATAAGAATTTTAATTTCAGCCAATCAAGTTTTTCTAAAGGGGGAAAAAACTAAGAATAATGGGTGAAAATATTTCAAAATTCAGTAAATTATATCAGAAATATAATACAAATTTCTGAAGGACAACAATTGTTTACAAGCTTTGATGGAGCAGAAAAACATCGCAGTGCGAGAAATAATTCCCCAATATAAAAAAATTATAATTAAAAAGTGGAAAATGAAATCTACGATCGCTAATTTCAAGTTATCAATGTGCAGACACTTCTTACAGCCCTTTCAATTAATTAAAAATTATTCTAAATAGTTTTTAATCTATACTTATAATAAAGCTCAATGTGTGTGTGTGTGTTGGCGCTCTACAGGCCAGACCGTTGGACCTACAGCTACCAAATTTGGTACATGTATACCTTGGAGGTCGGGAATGTGCACCTCGGAGCCCTTTTTTCGAATTTTTAATTAGAATTTGAATTAATTAAAATTTAAGCGAAATTTCGACGTTTTTCCGCTATAACTTCCGAAAATATTATTGCACAAACATGATTTTTATATCAATTTAAAGATAAAAAAATTAGCTTTCTAATGGTATCAGTGTTTTAATGTATAACTTATGCCTCTATTTTTAATGAATTTTTAAAGAAATATTTTAACCATGTTTTTATCACGTGACTGGATAAAATAAAAGAATGCCGGAAGTTCAAAAAAAAAATTACCATTGCAAAATAAATCTACAGAAATGGTACTTTCAGCATGTGACTGGATAAAATAAAAGAAGTATAAAATGTGATATTTTCTTTGAAAAATAAATGCAAAGCAAAGGTTTCTACAATCGTTTGCAATATCTATATCATTAACTCAATAAATCTTCTTTATTTACGGTAAACCTGATTGAATTTAGACAGGATATGCATTGAAAACCCGACTTAATGGCATATTTATGTAATCGTTTGCAATATCTGTATCATTAATTCAATACTTTTTTTCCCTTTCTCGCTTTCTTTAAAAAAACATATTTAATATTTTGGCAACATCATCGAATTTTTTTAATATTTTGGAAGCATAACCGATGGTTAAAACTGACTGATTTATAAAATTAAAGAATATTATTAGGAAAAGGTGTACTTTTAGAACTTTCCATCCGTCATCTTAAAGAAAATACTAATTTCAGGTCAATCAATGCCCGGAATTACTTCAAGGCTAATGAATATGTGATTTAATTGAAAATTTTAGAACGCTTTACTCATGGCGAACCAGCTGGTCGCCAAAGGCGGCTAGTAAACAATAAAGAAGAATTGATATAAAATAGAATGAATAATATATTGTGATCTTTTATCAATTCACTACGAATTATACACAGTTTTTTGTGCTTTCTAAGTACTGAAATAATCCGAGTTATTATTAAATGTACATTGTTCCTCTCTCCGCCATTTTGATTAAATTCTGATGCAGGTGCTTAAGGTATCCGACAACGTTAAAAACACTGGCTAGGTATTCATTTTGGCGAATTTATTATAATTTTTTTTCTTGTAGTTTAGACTTTTTTTTTTCACAAAACAGCTTAGCTTCTCTAGGAAAAGGAAGGCTTGATCTATCATCCAGAGTCACATATTTTTTCAGCTAAAATTTGTCTTGAATTTCCATTTTCTCAAAACTTTAATTTTCACAAAAATTCTCCACCGTTTAACATGATACCTCAAACACTTATAGAGGTATTTATATAAAAGTTTTAGCGTGGGCTTTAAATAATATGGACAATGAAATGGACCAAAAGTTTTATTGTAGGCAAAATACTTTTTCCATTTATAGGCGTTTTTAGAAGAAGTTGTAAATTTTTGGTAAAAACGCATATATGCGCGCATTTCTACCCACAAATTCTTTGCATCTCAAAATGTTTCTTATATTTTGGTTCATTTCATTCATTATTATAATCTATATATTGCATACAAAGTGAAATAAGATTGCTGCATTACACTTTTGTGTAGAGTGTTAACCGTTTTGGTTAAATTTCATTAAAAGTTTTTATTTCTCAAAATATATGAAATTTTCAAATAATATTTTATACTTAAAGTATTTCGTATTATAATTGACAATATGTCTAAAAACCATTGTTTGAAATTATTTTTAAAACACCCAATTTTTCAAAATTTTTTCTTCGAACGTTGTCGGGTACCTTAAGTGTGGAGGGTTTTTGAAACTAAAAATGTGCTAAAGTGCGGGAGTGAGCAGTAGTGAAATAGGTATTCATTTCATTATATTTCTCTTACTAAACATATATATATATATATTTAAAAAGTACTCACACACAATAAAGAATATAAAATTATTCTGACGTATTTGGTTTTTATATATACACACGTTACTCATTTTTTCTGAATATTCTTTTTTTATGGCGAAAGTGATTTCTATCTCTATTTTATATTCATATAATCCATAATTCATCGTCAGAGCTTCTCTTAAAGTAAACCGCAGATGTGTTGAATTGATGTTAAAGTCCCAGCATGATGCATTTTTAGTGATATTTGAAAGTGTTTTCAAACAACTTTTAAATTGAAAAAAAAAAAAATCTTTCTTTTTACAGAGAAATCTGAATTAGATGCAGAATTTTTTAGAGTAAAAAGATTTTATTTAAACTGAAAGTGTAAGTGTACTTACTTTATCTGAATCTTTTTTCTTCTTTTGTTTGGCGAGATTTAATAATTCTGACCGTACTTAACAACAAAGTTTTAAAAGAAAGAAGTCTTCAAATAATACTTTTGTTATTAAATCATATTAAAGACTTGAAAGGGGCCATCCACTAATAAATTTGATGCGGTAACGTACGCTAATATTCTTATTTTTCTACTTCATTACGGATTTGGTTGCTCCGTAATCAAATCCGTAACCCGAAATTTTTAGTTGTTCTTTAATAACTGAATATTTTTTAAATTGTTGCTTTTAACATTTCTGTTTCACTAGATTGCCGATCTTTGGCTTAGATGAACGATAAATATATTATTATCGTCTGCAATTAACTTTATTTAAAACTAAAATTATTATGTGGTCTTATATATATATATATATATATATATATATA
>JAPMOQ010043583.1:83368-94653 GCA_026543055.1 Argiope trifasciata | reverse complement strand
TTGCTCAAAATGATTTTTCCTTTCAATAAACCTATCACCATTAATTCAAAAAAGTTTTTTTAAAGTTTTAGACGCTTTAAGCTTCTGAATGATAAAGTATATTGAGACGGAAATATAATTTATTTTATTCATTTTTCTTAATTATTAAGAGCTAATTAATACTTAGGAAAAATTAGTATGATTGGGTATTCAACAAAGCATTAAGGTGCTATTTATTTTATCAAATGGAAAATATAATATGTTATATGTATACAGTCGAATCTGGTTAACTGGACCACCGGGTAATCGGACCAGCCGCTTAATCAGACCGAATCTTAAAGAAGCAAAACAAATCCTATGTACATAAGCCTAATATTATTCGCTTATTTGAACCAAAATTCCGTTTAAACGGACCAAAGAACGTGGCAGAGATGATGAAAAAGAAGCTACAAGTCGCCTGTGTACAGCAGGAAGTCCGAAAGGGAAACGAACCAGTGGGAGGTGAGCAAGCACTTCGTTTCTTAGAACGGGCAGCTCGGTAGTAAGTTCTTCAAACGTTGACTTGAATTTGATAAGAACTTTTTTTTTATTGTGCTTCGCATGCTGAGTATCGTGTAGATCGTTTCGAAGAATTTGTTGTAAATTTATTTTTCAATGAATAAAGTTCATAGACAACAGTAGTTCTTGTTTGTATGTTCGCCATACGCGTGTGCCGCACAATAAAGGTCATAATGACATTTTAATATGTTACGTATAGAACGTCTCGTCTTGTAACATAGGGCATGTTCGTGTAATCGGACCAGCCGGTTATTAGGACCAAAATGATCGCGTCCCGATGTGGTCCGATTAACTGGAATCGACTGTATATGTATATATACACACACACAAATTTAAAAGGAACTAAGAAAAAGCTGTAAGGCAGCATTTGTTAATTTGACCTCAAATTGTGAGCAAAAGTTTTTTAAATTCCGTTAGGATTATGTATAGCCAAAAACATTAAAATAAAAGGAAATTAACTTCGCTTCCACATGATGCTTCGAAGCATGTGCTCTGAAACAATTTTTATATTCTTAAGAAAGGATTATTTCAAAACAATGAAGTCCAAAATTAGTGCTAGTCATTATAATAAAATTATTAAACATTATATAGAGTAGAAAAATGTTTGATACACCAAAATGAAATAGAGCATATTTATAGAAAATGTTTGCCATAATGACCGGCATCTTTTATAGTTACCAGTAAATTCCATTAATACCCAACAGATTTTCTAACTTTACATTTAGAACTTATTTAGATAACAGAAATTATAGATATTACGATATATAAATATACTAAAGTAGCCATATATCCTTTGTTTATTATAAATGAAAGTTTGAAAATCGATAAATTTTGTCTAAATAATAAATAACAGGATCAGGAGTAAAGAAATAAAACCTATAATGCTATGTGAGCAATATTTTGTTTTGTATTTTGGTAATAAAATTAAAAACTTACAGGGAAATTACACGGCAATAAAAATTTCAAGCAGATATAACGCAGAAAGTGTTATATTTTTGCTTCAATCAAAAAGTACCTTCACTTTAAAAAAATTAATAAAGCAATTTACAACATTAAGTTTCTTATTTAAATCAATTAAAAAAGCTTAATTATAAGGTCATTGATATGTAAGAACTTGGGCCATTATTGACACATTAATTGCACTATAATATTTAAACTATGTTTTTATTTTACAAAAACAGTTTTTGTAAAATTCTATGGCCTTGATAACTATTTTTTAATAACTAAAATGCACCATTATTATTTTAGATTTATATAACTTTTCTGAGAACATTTTGCATCGCATTGCCTCTTTAAATAAAACAGCCATTGTACTTAGCACTTTTGGAGAAAAAAGATAAAAAATAATTGTGTGATTTGTCATTATGCTGTAATCATTAGTCTTAGAACGAAATATCTAGTAAATTTCCTAAATTATATATTTGAATGGTAAATTTTTCTTCTTAAATGGGATACTTTAATATGGAATTCAATTTTTCTTCCGTAATAGTACAGAAAATTCAAATATATGTTTTTTTTCAAAATCAAAGATCAGTAACTAGAGTCACCATTGAATAAATTTCATTGATTCAAAAACAAATGAAAAATTATTAAAAAACTTTAAGACAAAAGCCATTCCCTTATACATTTCAAACATTGTTTTAAAAAATTCATTTGGAAAATGTTTTAGTTATTAATTTTGATGTGTGACTATTTGATGTTGATGCAAAAGGCATCAACATCAAGCAGTCACACATCAAAATTAATCAAGAAATCATCAATATCACGCCAGTATATTTGAACAAAGATACAATTTCAATTTCAAAGAGACGATAGAGATTAAATTTTATTCATCTATCTTAATTTTTATCGCTGAAATTGTTTTTCTAAATTTTTTTTATGCGTAGATGCTGCTATTGAATGAAATTTATATCATATACAAGTAATCACAATCTATATTCTGATATGAAAAGTTTGCTATTAAAATTTTAAAAGTTAAAAAAAAAACTTTGTGTTTTAGGACATTTTTGATAAATCATCTTTTAAAAATAACTTTTATTTTTCTTATTTAGTAGCATCGTTGTCTATAATTATTATTGGCAGCATATATTATAAACTTTAATTAATATTTTAAAAGAATTTAAGCAAGATTTTGACAAAGACATGCACATTTACAAAAACAAAAGTTACATAATTTCAGCCTTTTCTCTTGATATTTATGAATTGAACAAAGTTTAGTCTAAATGTTAATAGTTCTGTATTCATTTAAAATTTTGTCACGCCGAGTGTATTTGTTTCTCCTTTATATTCATCACACGAAATAAACTGTTTGAATAAATTGATGAATATTTTTAATTTTCAACAATAGTTTCAATTTGCATAGGGATATCTAATAGAAGGCGAATAGGAAAGGATAATAAGCTATTGCATTTTTTAAATAATTTTCTCCATTTAAATATGTTGATCAAAAATTAGTTTCATTATTAGGGAACAGAAGATTTTAATTAATAATTCTAAAAAATACAAAAGTCTTCGTTGTAAGTGCGCGTTTGTAATGGAAAATTACTTATTCCAATATTTTGCTATTTAAAATGATTCCATTATTTTATTTATATTACTATTTTCTAAAATTAAAATAAATCATTTATTTTAATCCCTTCTAAAAAAGAAAATACATAGAATATAGAGAAAATTATTGAACTATTCTTCTGAATTCTAAGGAAATAAAGAAAAAAAATGTATATTAGAACGACATGTCTTTTATATTTAATACAAAAGAAATCTTACTATCATATTAATTGAATAGTTACTTTCTAAAGCTTTGAATAAATGAAACAAATATATTCAAATATTATACAACAATCAGATAGTTATTGAAAATAATAATCGGAAGTAATCTGTATTTTTTTTCTTTTAAATTTTCTGAGAGCACAATTATTTCGATCTTATATTTTTAAGATTAAAGAAATGCTTTTTAATTGAGTGAGGCGAATATTTTTATCTTTCATTTTAAGAATATTTTGTCCATGGATGATTAAAAAACCTAAGTATTAATAATTGGCTTTTGAATTGAAAAGGAAAATACAATACCATATTCGTCAATCAGAGAGTTAAGTTTCTATTAGAAAAAATAAAATGTAAAAATGATAAATTCTATGATTTATTTCAATATCAATGAAATTGAAACTTCAGATTTCAATAAAATCATCTGAATTACATCTGGAATAGAACAGATGAACAATGTCTGGCACTTTTAAGAAAATTCAAACTATGGGATTTCATTTGTTGTTGACTCGGGATGCGATTTCTAAGGGATTTCATTTGTTGTTGACTCGGGAAGCGGACCAGGAAGGGATTTCTATGGGATTTCATTTGTTAAAGTTTTCTCATTTGTAGCATTGATGAAATTGGATCTTTATCGTATCTTCGATTCTAATATATGTTTAGACCATTATGTGGACAACTTGTATTGCAACAATGGCATTAACAAAATGGACATTGTGATCGAGGATTGTGAAATCATTGCTTTCTTGTATGCTGGGTATGCATTAGTTTCTTGAATGCATTATTTTCTTGTATGCGAAGTACACATTAGTTCCTTGAATGCATTATTTACTTGTATGCGAAGTATGCATTAGTTTCTTGAATGTATTGCTTTCATTTATGCAGAGTATGCATTAGTTTCTGAATGCATTGCTTTCATTTATGCAGAGTATGCATTAGTTTCTGAATGCATTGCTTTCTTGTATACGCAGTATGCATTGGTTCCTTGAATGCATTATTTTCTTATATTCGAAGTATGCATTAGTCTCTGGAATGCATTACTTTTTTACATGCGGAATATGCTTTCGTTTTTTTAATGCATTACTTTCTTGTATACCGAGTATTTATCAGCTTCTTAAACACATTAATTTTTACATGTGGATTATTCATTAGCTTCTTACATACGGGGTTTCTTGTATGCAAAAAGAAAGAATCGTCAAAGAATTTGACCCTCAGATTTTGTCTAATTTTCACGTTTCAGACTGACAAAAATCTAAAAAATATATTTTTCAAATTATGTCTTTCTGTCTGCCAGTAAATATTAAATTTCAAAACCATTTTAAAGCAGACGGGTAAATTTAGCATATTGTCTAAATCCAAAAATTTAGAATAAAATGTAGATTTCCATCAAGCTTTGAACGAAATATATTCAGAGGAAGTCCTATTGTCCTAGCACATGTGAGCTCGATAGCTAAAAACTTAAAAAACTAAATCGATCAAATTTCATGGATGCGTTTGTTTCTAAAAAGTAGATCCTAAACAAATTTTGAATCATATATGTCAAATAATTCATGCCAATAATAATGAGTTTTTTCTGTCATACGTGATAATAAATAAATATAATGCATAAATTGTCACCCTGGAGTTCATACATTATGAGCTTGTGTACATCTGAGGATTGAAAAATATTTAAAATTTAATAGTTCCTAAAAGAATTCGGTACTTCAATTTTGAAATTCAGTTTCTGTAATTAGGCAAATCACATAATTTTATGCTTATTTTTTGCTACTTTAATGGAAGTTCTAAAAGAAATAATTGCATTATATTGAAGGGAAATAAACTCCAAAAAACTTCTGCCAGCTGTTTTTATTAAATTAATTTCTCAATGCAGTGATTTTATTCAAATCACCTCGTATTAAAAAAAGTATACTTAAGTAGTAAAATAAAACAAGATTCCTTTAATCGAAAACCAAACAGATTTCATTTTTTTGTTGTGATTTATCTTTCCAAAATATTTTAAAAGAAAAGTGAGGTTCTCTTCAAACAATTTTGAAATTGAGAAATGCAAAATGGAGCTGATGTGTCGTTAAACGAATCTGAAAGTAAGTTCGAAACCTGAATATCCTAAGGGGATAATCAAGTGTCAGCTTTCTATTTTTAAATCCCCAAATATGGGATTATCAATTACAGATTTAATGTGGGATTTTCCAAAATGTTGTATTTTTTCAAACTATTATCTCCTTTGGAATGTTTAAAAATATTAAAATGAAAAAAAATTATTTTCATTTAAAAAAAAATGTTAAACGTGGTTTCCAGTTGATTTTTTTATTTTTGTTTTGCGCATTGGTTTGTTGGATAGAATTAAGCATACTGAAGTTTTAGGAAGAAAATTGATTAGTCAGATATTTTTTAATAATATTCTTATTAGAAGGAAAAATTGATATTGCTTACTAAAATCATTCCAAATAAATAATTATCTCCACGTGATTAATTCAAATTGAATAAAAAGGCTCAAACTGGAGATTAAATTTTAATTAAAGAACATTTTGTTTATACTGAAATATAAAAATAAAATTCTTGTTACCAAACATTTTTTTCATCTGCATTTCATTTTATTGCTTTTGCCATTTCTCGATTAAAATTACTTCATTTTCAAGTTACAGGATTAAATACTGCACTGATTTAAAAATTTACCAACAGTTAATGATTGCTTTTCACTTTTAAATGAATATTCTTTTATTTTAATTAGCGTATTGTTCATTAGCATGAAGTCATCGATTGATATGCTCTTAAAAATGTTTTTTAGACAAATAATGATATAAAACTAAAATATTTTCTTAATATCTAATCACTTTGCTGATATTCGAATGCAATTTTAAAATGGACAATATATATCCTGACCTAATCTTCCTTCTTATGTTAATATTTTTCTTTACCTTACCACCAAATTAAATATTATTTAAGTTCATTCAATAAAATTTAAGAGCATTTATAATAAAATTAAATATATTGAAGTTTATTTACTGATTAATCAGATATATTTTAAATCATTCTTATTGGGAGGAAAAAATGATATTGCTAAGTAAAACCATTCCAAATAAATATCTCCACATGATTAATTCAAATTGAATAAAAAGGCTCAAACTGGAGATTAAATTTTAATTAAAAAGCATTTTGTTTATACTGAAACTTAAAAAATGTTATTAAACAGCTATGCTTACAGTGCCATTTTCCCCCCTTACAATAACGATGTCCGGAAACGGAAAGCCTTTGAGTTGAAAAACTCAAAAGGCTCCATGACATTGATGCGCATCAATGTCATGATGATATTGATGTGCTGTTGTCATGATGACCGCTAATGACATTGACGTGCTGTTGTCATGATGACCATTGATGTCATTGATGTGCTGTTGTCATGATGACCGTTACAAGAATTACAGACTAATTTTAATATATTAAATACATTCTATTATTCTAGATAGATTATTTTTAACGTGAATTCTTGATCTACAACATTTTTCTCAAAATTAGTGATAGGATAAAAGCAGTAAAATGCAGAATAGATTAAACAATTGCCAGTATGACTGTAATTGAATAATTCAAAAAAAATATTTTTTATGAAATTTTTTATTAAATAAAAATATTTTTCTATATTACTGAGACAAGTTTTTTCATATGTGATTTATTTACTAGTATTTATTTTACAAATGATAATATTTAAAATTTTTAATCAATTCCTTTAAGAATAATTTATACTTTCAAATCAATAAATGAAGCTCTGATCATATTAAAAAGGAAAGACGTTTACGTCAATTTAGTATAAAATTTTCACGAAATTAGGCACAATTATATATAGAGAGATTTTATATGAAATTATTCTTATTTTCAAATATATATGGGGGAGTTATAATTAATTATTCACTTTGAAATAGTCATTAAAGGAAAACTACTGGACTAAATGTTTTCAAACTTTTTAACAGTTTATAGGAGTTTAATGCAGAACAGTTTAAAGCATGTTCAATGTGTGTTACCTCAAAAACACTGTTTACATTTATAATATAAACAATTTAGAGGAACTGAAAGAAGTGATACTCCGACATGCATGTAACTTACCTCCCGATATGCAAAGAGCTACTGTTAATGCGATTTAACATGGTTTCAGAAAGTGGTGAACCTCGCATTCAAAATGCTTTGTAACATGTTTCAGAAACAACTGAACACATTTTAAAACAGATATCTCCATGCCCTATTTTGCTTTAAAATATTGTATATATATATACAGCGCAATTTACCCCTGGTGGTAAGTTTTCGAACATTATTTTGGCAGAAAATAAATTCCCATGACATTATTTAAAAGTTTAACTTAACTTTTTTAACTTACAAAGTTTGATAACATTTGCTCCAATAATTTTCTAATTATGACAGTTTCAAAGTGGTTTTTTAATTATAACCATCATGTATTTTGATTTTGGTAAGTGCCAGAGTTTTATATAAGTCAAAAGGAAAATTTTATATATTTTTTAATTTGGTAATAATATGAAGCAATTATATTTTTTGAATTTTGAATAATAATATGAAATAATTGTATCTTCAAGTGTGGATTATCATTATAAATTTCAACATAAAAATAAGTCCAAGGGAACTGGAAATTCCAAAGCCACTTTAAAGAATAATAATTCGGAGGCAAATAAAAAAGAAGAAGAAATTCGAGTTTATTCTTTTAGTTTTTAGTAGAAATCAAAATTTATTCGTAACATTGTTTAAAGTTTGAAGCTGCAGATGTTTCTGCAGTGAACGAAAACATCTGCAAAAATGAGATAATGAGTTAAAAACCAGCTGGCTAATGCTCAGTTTGTCGCCTTTCTCTTTAAAATAGAGTTCCTCAGCAAGAAACTTTTCTATAGAATATTATATTGCAATAAACACAATTTTGAGGGCACATTTCATTTTGTATGAAAAATATGGTTTCTCATTTAATAAACGGACTTCTGAAAGAGTATGAACACTTTAGAATATTTTATTAATTTAATGGATATTTTATTTTGTTACTAAGTTCACAATCTTACAGGCAAAACATATACCTTCGAAAATTCCAGAACCACTTAATTGAGGATATTTTAAACAATATGTTGTAATAATTTATGATTGGGTGACAAAAAGACTCCAGATTCTTTCCATAATTTATGTGCAAATTACATCCTTCTATATTCGTGTTTTCATTATAGGCAAAACACATGCCTTCGACAATTGAAGGGTTTGCTACAAAAAAGAGGTAGTTTCTATTATTCAAATTTGTAGAAAGCCTTAAAAACCGTCTGAAAATTCTAAATTCCAATAAGACAGATAGCTCCATCGTTTGAGTAACCTTTAGAACCAAATTTACCACAGTAACTCTAACATAATGCATGTTAACTCTAAATTTCACCAAGATGGAGCTACAATTTTTTTTGCAGCAAACCATTCAAATGCAGAACCACTAAATAGAGGATATTTTAAACTATATATTATAATAATTTCTGATTCGGAGACAAACAGTATAGAGATTCATTCCATAATTTATGTGTAAATTATGCATTTCTATATTCGTGTTCCTGCAAATTACTGATTTTTAAAAATCTCTTAATATTTATGATTTTCCTTAATAAGTTGTTTTATATATTTCCCGCAATTGCTAACTTATAGTCTCCAACAGTTGCAGTTGTTGATTCGGCGTATCAAATAAATTCCGAATAAGGTATTTACCACAATGTGTCAAACATATTGAAAAAAGGCAGCACTAAATTGGATATTATTAAAATAATTAATTTTACATTAAAATAATAATTGCAGAACCACTTAATAGAGGATATATTAAACTAAACATTGTAATAACCACTTAATAGAGGATATATTAAACTAAACATTGTAATAACCACTTAATAGAGGATATCTTAAACTACACATTGTAATAATTTCTGATTGGGCGACAAAAAAGCCTCCAGATTCGCTCCATAATTTATGTGTAAATTATGAATTTCTATATTCGCGTTCTTGCAAATTACTGATTTTTAAAACTCTCTTAATATTTATGAATCACCTTAATAAGTTGTTTTATATATTTCACGTAATTGCTAGCTTATAGCCTCCAATAGTTGTATTAAATTGTATATATAAATTGTATTTTAATTTATTGTATAGACGTATTAAATAAATTTCAAATAAGATGTTCCACAATGAGTCAAACATATTGAAAAAAGGCAACAATAAATTGGACATTGGTAGAATAATTAACTTTACATTAAAATTACAAATGCAGAACCACTTAATAGAGGATATTTTAAACTATATATTGTAATAATTTCTGATTGGGTGACAAAAAAGCCTCCAGACTCGTTCCATAATTTATGTGTAAATTTTGCCTTTCTATATTCATGTTCTTGCAAAATAACTTATTTTTTAAAAATTTAATATTTATGAATGACCTTAATAAGTAGTTTTATACATTTCACGCAATTGCTAACTTATGGTCTCCAATAGTTGCGGTTGTTGATTCGACGTATGAAATAACTTCGGAATAAGATGAATTTCATAATGTGTCAAACATATTGAAATAAAGCAACAATAAATTGGACATCGGTAAATAATTTTTACATTAAAATAACAATTGTAGAACCACTATATAGAGGATATTTTAAACTAAATGTTGTAATAATTTCTGACAAGGTGACAAAAGCATACAGATTTGTTCTATAATATGCCGTTCTATATTCGTGTTCTTACAAGTTACTGATTTTTTAAAAATTATTTATATATAACTTAAATGATTTTTTTTATATATTTTATGCAATTGCTAACTTATAGTTTCAAATAGTTGATTCTACGTATTTAATTTCCGAAAAAGGTGCTTTGTGCTAATAATGTGTTAAACATTAAAATAAGGCAACAATAAATTGGACATTGGTAAAATAATCAATTTTACATTAAAATAACAATTAAAAACGGAACAACAACAACAAAAAATAAGGAAGGACCCACCTGTGGGGATGCAACAGCCTGTTAGCGTAGCAAAAAAAGAAAAGAAAAAAAGAATGTAATAAAATATAAATCTAGACATCCCCTGCCAGGAAAGCATACAACTAAGAAATATAACGAGTATTTATAAAACCAAAAAGACAAAGGACTTTATAAATAAAAGATAAATCTAAAGCAGTGACTCAGATAAGAGGGTTCGTTTATTTTATCGGATTTTTTTAAGCTTTGGAAAAATCTTTTTTTTAAAGTAAATAAATAAATAAATCATTCATCAAACGAAAAAGCAAATATCAGCAAAATGTTTTCTATCTGAAGGAAAAAAAAATGTTTAAGCTGGCTCGTTTATCACAACTTCAAATATACGACTAAATTCAATCAATAACTATGGCATTTTATCTAGAAAATGACATTTTATCCCCCCCAAAAAATGTCTAGCGTTCATTCAATTCATATGAAAAACTCGGTTGAAAAATGGACGATGGAAATATAGCAGTGATTTTTTTAATATTTGAAAAGACATATTGATATCTTGATATTTTCAAACTACGCTATTTAATAAAATAAAAAAGTATTCTTAGCAATTTATCTGATGTATTAATGAAAATGCTCTATGTTGTGCTATTATTTTTATTTAATTTCATGTACTGTACTCAAGGGTTACATAATTACTATTTCTGTATAGAGTCCGCTAATAGTGTTATCATTAAAAATAGAACATATACAAAAAAGAACAAATAAATTTTCAATTACCTGCAGCATTTCGTCATCAATAATTCCTGTAAAAAACGATTTATTGACGATACTTAATAATAATGAGTAAAATGTTTTATTATTCAAACTTATTATTATTTTTTATTATTCAAACTTATTGTCATTTATTATTATTCAAACTTATTATTATATTTTATTATTCGAACTTATTATTATTTATTATTATTCAAACTTATCATTATTTATTATTATTCAAACTTATTATTATTTATTATTATTCAAAC
>JAPMOQ010043583.1:67056-83358 GCA_026543055.1 Argiope trifasciata | reverse complement strand
ATTATTCAAACTTATTATTATTTATTATTATTCAAACTTATTATTATGTTTCATTATATTATTAATGAGAGATGTTTTATTATTCATACACGCACGATCTTGTAAGAATAAAAACTAGTCACCTTTGATAATCAGTTTGTTCGTTCAGACTTTTGATTCAGATGTTAAACGGTTAATTTAGAAAGCATTCTTAAAAAATTTTAATTATATAAAATAAATTGGATTAGTTCATTATAAATTACTGCATATTAAAAACAATACTTTGTGCTGCAAAACTAATGATCCATAGATAAAGGGTGATAGGTGATCTCCAAAGAAACAACTTTTCCCATACAAACTGGAGTCGGTCCACTAGAGGGCTCTTGCTTCGCAGAAGTGGTGAATAAAGACCACGAATAACTAACTATATGAGGACAAAGAACTTTTTTTCCATCGCATCACCCGAATCAGAGCTGCAGCTGCAGATGTTCGTGATATGACAGTAATATTCAACGTTTGCTGGATACAATGCAGCGCCGATGTGAAACCTTTATTGAAACTGTCAGCAGCTCATTTGAGCATTTATTATAAATAAAGGTTCTTTGCTTTCATATTGTTATTCATTGTATTCTCCATTTCTGTGAAGCAAACCTCTTCTCACGGCCCGAAGTTTGGTTTCAGACCCCACATTGCATGGTGAAGGTTGTTTGTTTTGGAAAGTTATTTCACCCATTCATGGACAATTAGTTTTGAAACACCCTGTATATACAAAAAATATAAGTAAAAGTGAAAATCCGATACCTGAATAATTAACAGGCAAAAGCACACTATTGAATGTTTGATGGTTGAGTTTCATCATAATATTAAAAACCTTGCTACCTACTGTGCGCAAATCAAATTTTTAAAAATTATAAAAAAAGTTTTACGGAAATACAACTAATATAATCAAACACGCGTTTTCTTTTAGTTTTAAAATAATTCACGAATTCCTTTTCTTAAGATAAGAGTTTGGGAAAATGTGAGCATCAATTTTTGTTTTCTGTAAATCTTATTATTTTATTCTTTTGAACCTTTTCTTTAACGTAATAGAGATTTTGGTCTCATGCCCTCAGCATCTCATAATATTTTGCCTTGCTGTTAATTAGATAAGCAAAGCAATGCAGCTGTAAATAGTAGCCTCAAATCTGTGTAGTCATTTAGTTACTTTTGGCGGTGGTTATTAGACAATAAGTATAAGAGCGAATGTTCATCGTTTATTAACATTTTATACATACTGTTACAAAAAATTCAAATGCCATACCCGAAAATTAAAGCATCCGGCGCAGTGAAGGTATAGTCGGACAAGCTTAATTACAAATAATAATGAAAATATTAACACTCATACAACAAAAATATTCGAAACGTTTACAGGAAGAGTATTTATAAAAAACGCTTGAATACAAGCAGTAAATAGGTACTACCCATTGTAAGAATTCCATTGGTAGAGAACTCCACAGATGATTTACACCTTTTTAATTGCAGAGAAGAGACTTCACATGACTATTTACGCCTTTCAATAGTCATCTATTTTCTACATACCATTCACTTAAACTGAATTCGACTGCAGACTTATTACTCTTCTCAATGTTGAATTCAATACTGAGTGACTACTCACAGCACAATTTGATGAGCTATTCAGCACTTATTGGCTGTACTTGTGTATTCCGGCACTTTATAGTTTCTGAAGCAGAATATAGAAATTTTCAGAATTAGCTTTAACTCATATCCTAATGGATTTACTGCCAAAATTCTTGACATTTCTAGAATCTTTTGCTTCCAAAGTCACGAAATGATCTCCTTGAAAGGTCACGAAATGATCCCCTTGGAAGGTCACGAAATGATCACCTTGACAAGTGGTCATTTCGTGACTTTGGAAGCAGGTAGTCACTGACTCAGCATTCATCAGGGCTATTTATAAAACTACTTTTCTCAACAGGGGACTTATTGCAATGGAAAGAAAAGGTAAAATTTCGTAACCAATATAGATATGTATATAACAAAACTACAATTGTAAAGGTTTTACTGCCAAAAATAAAAATTTGGCCAAAAATATTTTTTTGGAATATTTAGAGGATAATCGAAAGTTTACTAAATGGCAAATACGACAATAGAACTTTGACAAAATTAAAATAAATATTAGTAAAAAATAATATATTTAAAGCTAAAGAATCAAAAAGTAATAATGAATCCGGCCTGAGGACTTTCTCAAGGGTCACCCTCAGGCAGGGATTCAAACCAGGGTTTTTTTCTGTTAGGGGTCTGACTTACGTAAGACAAATTGACCTCTCATGACCCGAAAATCCTAGAAAATTGAGGTTTCAGAGATAAAATTTGTATCGAAAATTGAAAAATACAAAATTTTTATTATAGAAGTCAAATCATTATCAATCCAAAATAAATCACAGCAAACTGGACAACACAAGATCATAAAATCAAATTCATCAATATATGATTGCAGAAAGAACACTTACCAAATTGAAACAAATCTCTAAACGACAGAAAGAAACAAGAAACCTTTTTTTTTCAAAGTGTACTTCGCAATATTAAATTTAATTTTACCGCGTTTGAAGTTATATACGCCTACCTTGTTTGTTCATATGCAACGTCATCATAAGAACAATTAGAGCGCCATCTATTGAGTTAATCTGAATATATATAATTCTTTTCTAATTAATATTTCGATATTTAAAAAGTTTTTGAGAAATTGATTAGTATTTAAGTTGTGCAGCAGATTGTTAGTTGCTTTAATATAAGAAATTTTATTATCCCAATTTTTTAAAATTCTGTTAAATTGGGAAAATATTATATTTTAAGTAGAACTTTAATTGCAATCTGTTTAGTTTTGTAATGTAGTAATCCCTTCATTGTCGAACACAGTGTTCATACACACAAGCAAATATAGTAAACATGACAACACCAAGAAAAAGTGTCGCAATATTAATTCCATAACTTACCATAGGAATTTAATTTTATGTTGTCAGAAACAGTAATTTAATTTGATAAAAATGTCAGTTATATAATTTTAGCAAATTTGTATGATGTAAAAGTCATTTGATTAATTACATTTTACTAAATATATGGTTAGAATATCTGAAGGCAGAAAAAAAGGAGTGATTTATTCATATGACATCTAATTGTACATTGGTTTACGATTTTTCTTTTGTTGAATTGAGATTAATTTCCTGGGTGAAATGTCCCAGCTCATTTTAGGTATATTATTCAATTTACACTAATTTGTTTATGTAATGTAATGTTTATTTAATTAATTATATTTAATTTAATTTAATTATAGTGCAATTAATTATATTTATTTATTAATGTAATGTAATATAATAACTTTATGTAATGAAATTTTTTATATTACTCTTCTTACATAAAATAGCAATTAAGCAACTTAATTAATTAAGCATATCATCACCATCTGAAAGCTACTAAAGCGTATTATATGGTGATTTATCAAATCATCACTGTTAATAGAATATGAGTTATTTATTTTTAACGTTATTTATTTAGATGTTATTTATTTTTTAAAACAGATGAATTAGATTTAATAGACGTTATTTATTTTAAAAACAGATTTAATAGACGTTATTTATTTTTAAAAACAAAACAGAAAAATTAAAATTCTTTCAACTTTTAATAAGAATACATTTTATATAATGTATTCTCATTATAAATTTAATTATTATATTCTTATAATGAATTCTTGTTATATATTATAAATTTTTTTTAATTCTTATTATAAATTGTGTTCTGAAGATAAATGAAAACACTTACCGACCGAGATGTTTTTATTTCATTCATTTTAATTACTGAACTTTTAATTGCAAAAAAATGGACTTATATTATTTAATACAGTGCAATTTTAATATTACCCCTCTTACATAAAACAGCAATCAAGCAACTAAATTAATTAAGCATAATATCAATTAAATAAGCATCGAAATGAATTAATTAAGCATATCAGCACAATCTGAAATATACTAAGGCGTATTATATGGTGCCTTAACAAATTATAATTATTAATAGACGTTATTTATTTTTAAAAACAAAACAGAAAAATTAAAATTCTTATAATGTATTCTTATTATAAATTGAATTAATATTATCTTATAATGTAATCTTATTATAAATTGAATTAATATCTTCTTATAATGTTTTCCTATTATAAAATGAATTAATATATTCTTATGATGTATTCTTATTATAAATTGAATTAATATATTCTTATGATGTATTCTTATAACAAATTGAATTAATATATTCTTATAATGTATTCAAATTATAAATTGAATTGATATATTCTTACAATGTATTCAAATTATAAATTTAATTAATATATTCTTATGATGTATTCTTATTATATATTATAAACAATTTATAATAAGAATTTATAATTCTGATTATAAATTGTGTTCTGAGGATAAATTAAAACATTTACTGACTGAGATGTTTTTATTTCATTTATTTTAATTACTGAACATTTAATTGTAAAGAAACGGATTTATATTATTTAATACAATACAATAGCACGATATAATAGTGTGTAATGAATTGCTATCATCAAAGTAAAAGACCATAAAGATAAAAATATAATTATATTTGCACATTATTAAAATTGAGTTTTCAAAAAAGGCTAGTTTAATGAAAAAACTTTCATAAATGCAGAAATGCATTAAAACATTTTCCTTGAAAATTTTTATTCTGCGAAATACTCGTTAATAAAATTAATTTGGTGATAAAATAATTTCTCTATTTATGCCTGCAGCTAATAATCGAACAAAGCAGCCAAGATAATAAGTTTTTTAAATCTTTATACGAAAAGAGGATATTAAGACTTTAATAAATTATAACTTAGCCGCATAAAAGATGATATTTATGATTCTCTTTATGAGCAAGTGTGTTAATAGACTTTCTACTTAGAAGAACGTACTGAAGATAAATGGGAACGAAACCTTGCCAAGATCTGCTTTTCAAATTTGCTGTCTACTTAACTTTTGGGGCAAGTTTAATTAGTAAGAAAGATTTCCTCACTCAAATTCGGAAAGATAACCCAGTTTATTGAGCAAAAGTTTGTGAATATGTCTTCCGTGCGATATTAAGCCGGAATTTTCCACCACAAACACAAGAGTAATCATCCTTTTCTAAGTGACGTTAATCACATAAGGCGTTATGACACCAATCTAGCGTTGCCCTTTTAATTCATACAATCGGTCCCATTTCGTTTAATTATATCATTTTGGAAGATTTGGGGAAAAGATAGCGAAATAAATTGCTCGAAAGCTATTCAGGAGTGTGATTTGTTTTAAATGATATTTATTTAGAGGAGTAAAAGATGATGACGCGAAATAAAATGGAAAATCAGAGGCTCAAATTTCTTGTTGTCCGATTTGAAGGTTAAGCTCTAAGAAAATAGAGGGCAGTAAATTAAATGAAAGTTATTAATATATCCGACTACGTTCGAAGGAAAAATTTTGAAAAATTGGATTTTTTAAAAAATATTTAAAATTACGGCTTTCAGATGTATTCTCAACTATAATCAAAATAATGATTTAAAAATATAATATGTTTTGAGGAATAGGAAAATTTGTAATAAATTTCAATGAAATTGAACCAAAACGGTTAACACTCTACACAGAATTGAAATGCAGATATGATACTTTTCTTCGTACACAAATTATAGAAAAGAATGATGAAGGAAATGAACCAAAACCTAACAAAAATCTTGAGGTGCAAAAAAATTATGGGAAAATATATGCATACATGCATTTTTTTCCATAAATTTGTCATTTAATGTTTCTAAAAACATCTGTAAATGAAAAAGTATTTCACCAACAATAAGACGTTTGGTTCATTTCATTGCCCATATTATTTAAAACACGCTCTGAAATTTTCATGTAAATAGCTCTATTAGTTTTTGAGATATCATGTTAACTGTAGAGAATTAGTATGAAAATGAAAGTTTTTGTGAAATTGAAGCTAAAGACAAACTTAAGTGAAAAATATGTGATCCTGGATCATAGTCCAGGTCTTCCTTCTCTTAGAAAAGATAAACCGTTTTGGAAAAGAAAAATTCTGAATTACAAGAAATAATAATTTTTTTAAAAATCGCCAATGTGGTCGATAACCAGTGTTTTTAACGTAGTTGGATACCTTAAAGTCTCATTATACATATATATTTGTTAGTTTACTTTAAATAATTAATAATAATGTTATAGTAAACTGGATGTATTTTTATGTAAATAGCTCTATTAGTTTTTGAGATATGTTAACAGTGGAGAAGGTTTATAAAAATGAATGTTTTGAGAAAATTGAAGTGAAAGACACATTTTAGCTGAAAAAATATGTGACCCCGGTTGATAGGTCAAGCCTTCCTTTTCCTAGAAAAATAAACTGCTTCGAAAAGAGGAAAGTCTTAGTTACAAGAAATAACAATAATAAAAAAATGCTCCAATGTGATCAAAAACCAGTGTTTTTAACGTAGGCAGATACCTTAAGCTGTGTAATTTGTTTCTGGCAATATTTAATGTGTGTTTAAAAGAAGCAAAAAAAAAAGGAAAAATGGAAGGAAAAGATGCAAAAAATGGGAAACATGAAGTTCAGATTTGTGATAATTTTTGATAAGGTTTGATTCACAATTGAAGTGTTTACTGCAAAAAAGGAGGTAGCTTCAGAAAACCAACAGTAGCACTAGGAGCTACCTCTGTCTTGCAACAAACTAATGAGACAAACAGCTCCATCGCTTGAGTTAACCCGAGAACTAATAATTGGAGCTATATCTTTCTGGCCCCAAACAGACAAGTTTTTATTTTACAACATGATAGTACATGTAACCGTTCCAAATTCCTCTACTTGGAGTTATATTCATTTTGTAGAAAACCCTTCAATTGTTTTAAGATTCATTTTTTAAAGTTTATTGTTAGGATTGAACACTTTTTACATATCAATTATTAAATGTTTTCTCTTTGAAATTTCGTAAAATAAAGAAAAAAATGAAGCAACTTATTTGGAGACGGTGGTCTGATGGTAAAAATCCTTTACAAAACTGAATTGTCAATGTCACACTTCAACTAATTACTATTGATTTTCAATTACTAAGAAAACTATTCACAAAAGCATTTGTGCAACCAGACAACTTTTCCAGCTCCCCACCTAGCGGCCATTCGATAAGATTTCAGTCTGTGCTCTGGAGTTATGGATTAAGCATAATGTTTACCTTAAGAATTGTACTTTTCCTTAAATATTTATATTAATTGTTCGTCTTATTATTGTTTTTCGTGTGTACATCACGTAAGCGTCTTTCTTCAAGAGATTTGTTTCGCCCCAGCAAAAAAAGTTTTAACGTCCAACTGTAACTTGTTTTGTTTACGGTTACATTTGTTATTTTGGAGAGCAAAACGGCAATTCATTTTCAATTCGACGGAAAATATCGGATTTGAAATCAGTGTCTTAGAATTTCTTTTTATTGTCTTAGAAAAATTCATGGATTAAGCATGATATTTACCTTGAGAATAGAACTTTTATTTAAATATTTGTATTAAGTGTTTGTCCTACTATTGTTTTTCGTGTGTAAATCACGTAAGCGTCTTCCCTCAAGAGATTTGTTTCCTCCCAGCAGAAAAAGTTTTAACTGAAAATGGTAACTGGTTTTGTTTACGGTTACATTTGTTATTTCAGAAAGCAAAATGAGAATTTATTTTCTATTCAACAGAAAATTTCGGATTTGAAATCATTGTCGGAAAATTTCTGGAATGATCTATTCCTCTAAAATGTTTCAAATTCCTTTTAAGACGCATATTCAGATATAATTAATCCAAATACAAACTGTCTTGAAGAAAGTGATTTATTAATTAATTCAACGCATTATGGTTTTAATGAATGTAAATGTGGAATCATTATTTTAAAAGTTAGCAAATTCGATGACATATTTCTCTGCAGAGGAAAATGATTTATAGTGGACAAAACCATTAATCTTGCGACTGTTAATGACAGTTATTCCTTCCATTACAAATAATTAATTTTATTAAGAGAACGAATAGAGAATAAATCTGGAACTTAATAAAGGAGACTTTTCTTATTACATTCTGAATCGAAGCGTGGTTAAGTGAAATGTGTAAACAAAAATAAACAGTTATTCCTTCCTTGATAAATGGCAGTTATTCCTTCCATTACAAATAATTTGTTTCTAATGCCAATTTTATTAAGAGAACGAATAAAGAATATATTCTAAAGCTTAATAACTAAGTTTTTTTAAAATTAGATTCTGAATCAAAGTGTGGTTAACTGAAATGTGTAAACAAGAACATACATTTATTCCTTCCATTGCAACTAATTTGTTTCCAACGATAATTTTATAAAGAGTACGAATAGAGAATATATTCTAGAGCTTAATAACTAAAGTTTTTTTTAAAAATTAGATTCTGAATCCTAGCGTGATTAACTGAAATGTGTAAACAAAAACATACAAATGAATAAATCTATAAATAAAATGAGTAATAAAAATAAATAAATGAGTAATGAAACTATAAATTGTTTAATTGTTAGAGTGATGAATATAGAATCGAAATAAAATTTTTGTGTTAAAATCCAGATAATTTCACTGAAGCCATTTCAAGACTGTTTCTCTCATGCATGATGTGCAAAAAATACTGAAATAAATTGAAATGGCCCAATTAAAGTCTATAACGTGACCTTGACACATTTCTATTACAGTTTACCAAAATTTGAAAGGAAGCGTTTTGTTATTTCTATAACACTCATGCCTATAAATTAAGGATAAATTACTAGTAAATCGAACTTCAAAATACATATATCACCAATGAAATGACCACACACATATTGGCGATAGTGTTGGCTGGAATAGAACCAAGTAGGAGGTTGAATCCCGCCAAGGATAGAACTCGCGATTTTGCGATTTGTAGCCGCGTAACATATCACCAATACAAAGGTGATCACCGATGTTTAGTGGCGGTTACTGGCTTATTAAGATGTCACCACAAATAATACTTCCTTACCAATGCATCTGTGAAAAGACGAACTATTTATAGCACCAAGTATTATGGTGAATGTATGAGAGTTGCTGCTGCGTCAAGTGAGTCTGACGACTTCAGATTGCTTCGTCAAGGGAGCTTGATGACTTTGCTTCGGTTGCATTTGCTGCGGGTAGATGACACCACGATAGCTGTTTGAAGGTTCGTAGTCCTAGGTCACCATTGTTTCGATGGTGTAGGATAAATTTGTGCCAATGTGGAGGTTGAATTCCTCCAAGGATCTCCTATACAAAAGTAAAGGGGATATGTTACCCGGATGTTTAGTGGCAGTTGCTTATTAAAATTTCACCTCAAACTATTGTTTCGTTCTTAGAGATGAAATTCCTTGACCATCTTTCAGTCAATAGCATTTCATTTTTGTCTCACCTAAACAGCCACGGTTAGATTTGAAAACCAAGGACCTGAGGAATGGCAAATTCACAGAACTCAAGAGAAAGTTGGAAGAGTTTGGAGTAACTCATCATCTATACAAAAGTGATAATCAATGTCTAGTGGCAGTTACTGGCTTATTAAGACATCACCACAACATCTTTAAAAATTATATGCAAATTCTAGAAGCCACCAGATGACACTGATAGTACATCACAATTGTTTGCAAGCGCTTCATATGCCATTCAGTGCAATAACAGCATAGTTATGACACAAAGGACGCATTTCGATGTTTTTTTGCTTGGTAGAATGATCGGCCTGTCTGGAACAAGGACGAACCCATCTGGAAATATCCGTGGAACTTGGAATAGCCCAGAGTGCTATCTCTAGTCTTGGCAACGATTCCAAGGTGATGGTAATGTGATCAGATGTTACTTCACTGGTCGCCCCCGAATTATAACGCCAAATGAGGACCAGTATTTGGCAGTTATTGCCAAAAGAAACAGAGGGAGCACAGCATCAGACCTGTTTCTTCAGCTTTCTTCAGCCAATGGTACGACAGTTTCAAGGCAGACCAGGTACAGACGCTTAGGGCAGATTGGAATAAATTCCCGTATGCTATCAGATGTGTTCCACTTACTGCAACTCATTCTCACCAGCTGTTAGCCTGGAGTAGAGAGCCTGCATTGTGGACACACAACAGTGGGCTGGTGTGATATTTTCCGTCAAGTTCAAGTTTAGTTTGCAGTCTGATTCTCGCCGAACTTTCGTGTTGAGAACGCCATGTGACCGTTACCACCAAGAGAGTATCACAGAACGACATCCTTACGGTGGCGCAAGATTGGTCATCTGGTGAGGAATTAGTCTGGATTCCACAACTGATCTGCATGTTCAAACTGAAACCATGATAGGCCAAATCTATAGGGACTTTATTTGGAACAACATGTACATGTCTTTCGAGGTACCATGGGTTCAGAATTCGTGTTAATGGATGTCAATACCCATCCTCACCGTGCTAACATCGTAAACGAATGTCTTCTATAGGAGGATATCACCTGTATGGACTGGCTACCATTGAATACAGTAAAGATATGTGGGACATGCTTGACCGACGAGTTGTAGCCCGTCAACCACCTCCTACGTGTCTAACGGAACTTCTGAGAACATTTCTTGATAAATAGTGCAATATTCAGCATGGTCAGATCCATAATTTGATACTCAGCATGCCTATGTAACTGACGTAATGCAATACATAATGAATTGCATCGTTTGGGTGGCATATTATGTATTAACCATCATACCAACCATGTAATACTAGTTTTTGTAAATAGGTGTAAATAGGTTTTTGTTTTTTGTAATTTGCTCCAAAGCGCAAGAGGCCGAGGTGGCCTGGTGGTAAGGTCTCGGCTTCAGAACCGGAGGGTTGCAGGTTCGAGACTCGATTCCATTCCACCGAAGAACCGTTGTGTACGGGGGTCTCTTGCACATTAAATCCGTCAGGCGAAACGTCCTTCCGTTGGTGTAGTGTGAAGAGGGGAGTGCCAGCTAATGTGTCGCCTCGTCATCAAACTGCAGTTCAAAAGCACGAGGTCCGTCCCAAAATAGCCCTAATGTTCCTTCAAAACGGAACTTTAATATAACTAAAGTAATAATCTGGGTGGCAAACAATGTATCATCCATCATACCAACCATGTAATATTAGTTTTTGCAAATATCATTATTATTATTATTATTATTGTAATTTGCTCCAAGGAGCAAAAAATCTCAATTTTTATTAATGATGTCAAACATACAGCATCTTTTTCTATCTTTACCTTTTGTTTAATTAATATTGTTTACAAATGACACATTTGCTTTGCTTCTGATTCTTTCTTTTGCTCAACTTGCATTATCCTTAATTTATGAGCATGAGTGTATTTTTACTAGTTATTCAATTAAAAATTGTTAGTTAAGTAGAGCAAAATTTAAATAAGTAATGAAGACTAAAAATTCTATAGTGTAATACCCCTTTACCTATTTTTTGATTCTTTTAAAAACTGGTAACCATGAAAATTTAATTTCTTTGAACAAGGATTTGAAATTTTAAACAGTGTTTTAGGTCGTTATTGCTAAAAGAAGTAGAAGCTCCTTTTAACAGAATTTACTTTATTCTCATTCTGTTGAAGAAGTGATTATTCTAAAGGATAAAGCGTGGAAATATGTAGCAAGAAGAAACATAATATATTTCATTTTAAAGAGCAAAAAATGTATTCATTTATTATTCAAATTACAGAGGATTTTAAGTGATACTTTTTCAAACCAAAGACAGGGTTTTGCAACTTTGTATAAATGGATTTTTGATGTAATTATAATTACTTATCTATATAAATAAAAAAGGAATGTTTGTCGGTATGTCCCCTTATGCCTTCCTAAACCGTTCACTCTATTGTGATGAAACTTGGTCAGCTTATTGTTTACCCTTACGGTATGGTTATAGGGATAGTATAATGATCTAAAATAAAAAAAAAATCGAATCTCAACCGCATTTATTTACCAAAGATTAATCTGCAAATAGCTCGCCGAGAAGACGATAAATTCGGTAAAAATGCTGAATCCCAGTTAAAGGTTAATCTTTCGAAGCTATTGTATGTAATTGAATTGTAAGCCATTTTCAGAGGTAACAACTTTATTACAGATTATGCTAGAAAGTTTTTCTTTTTTCACTTAATATTATTTTTTTTAGCGGCAGTATAAGTTTAGTATAAGTTAGTATATTCTGAAGTTCTTTTTTTTGAATTTCAAATTCTATATCAAATTTACTGTCTTACTTTCAAAATATGTGATATATTTGAAACAATATGAATGATAAGTAAATATATTTTATACATATTTATGAGTCGTTTCAATCATTAAAACAATTAGTAGAATTTAATTTATGATTTTCATAAAGCGAGTTTACACTACAAGAAAAAAAAATATCTTAAAATCTGTTGCGATTGCCCATTTAATGTTAAGTAAATGAAAATAAAACCGTAATGTAATTTCTTTTCCTTAAGTTTCTTAAAAATAAGTGTTGAATTTAATCTACAACCTCCTATAAATAAGAAGAGTTTTCTGCAAGATTTTTTTTCTATCTACGTTGAAATTTAGGAAGGTAAATAAAGAACTGAGATTAGATTTAGTTTTTATATGTTTAGGATTAGTTAGGTTTTTTATGTTATGAGGTTTGGTTCAAAGAAAGAAAATAAAATAGACTCTAACTTAATTTAGTAATCATTATGCTTTTGCGCCAGCATGATACATGGTTTTGAAAAAAAAAAGTAATAAAGACAAAAACATTCAATCTTGCCAATTTTTTATAAAATATTTCATTTTTATAAAGATTAGAAAATTATTGAAATATAGACAGTCAAATGTTCGAATTTCTGGTAATCAAGAATTTGAGTTTCAGTCTCTTTTTAGCAAATTAAATTCCATTTTAATGTTAAGTCCAGCAAATAAACTTATGTAATTCGTGGAATATATTTAAGTGAAACAAACATGTTTATTTCCTTTTCTCGAAATTTTAAATAAATTTTACTATGTAATAAATTAACACTTTGAATAATTTAGAAATCAGAGTAAGCTTTATATAATATAAGATATATAATGCATGCTTTTATGAAAATGATTTTTTTGTGATAGTACGACAAAATATATTTACATATTATTGTGTAAAAATAATATGTATGTACTGAGAGTATTAATTAAATTTAAAATTGATATTTATTGTTAAGATATTAATAGCGTATTAAAAAATAAATACATCTGAAATGAATTAATTACATGCTTTCAAGAACCAGTTAAAAAGTCGACAACATATAAGATTTAAACAAATATATAAAAGCAAAATGAAAGGAAGATAAATATCAGTTAATGAGTTGAATTATTTATTTAAAGTTAATTAATTAAAGGAATGAAAAATCTAATTTAAATTATTCAACTGATTTAAATCCATAATACTGTAAGAGAAGGTCAATAAAAGAAAATTAGAAATTATCAATATTATATTTTATTATTTATTTTAATATTATATATTAACCATCATTATATTTCCAAAATAACAAATAAGCTGAAAATAAAGAAACAATATAATTTTTCATTGACATGAATATCTGCATGCATATAACAATGAAAATTCCTGAAAATGTAATTTTAAACGTTAAAAATATATCAATTCATTATAAACTCAAAAAATATGCAAAAATATTACAATTAAAAATGTCAATCTTTAGAATTAGGAGTTTTATTTCAATTTTCACCATGGCTGAAAGATTTTTTAAACTCAAATTTCTATAAGTATTATAGTTATTTATAATTGAACATAACAATTTTCCTTATTTTTTGTTGACTTTTGTAATCTACATGTTTCCAAAGAAAGAAGCTTTTGCTTTAATTTGCGCATTCTTGGTTTTTTAAAAAAATCAAGCAAATAGATTTGCTTGATCTTAGATTTTCTTGTTTCACGTTAAGTCAAATTAAAATAATTTATTAATTATGTTAATCAGATTGTTTATTTATTTAATTATTATTAATAATCCAATTATTTTAAATAAAGTTTGTGAATAAAATAATAATTGCCTCTCTGAAATAAAAAGATTTTATTAATAATATTAGTTATCTTTTAATATTAAAATATCTTTATGAAATAATATCGATTTAAATTTTTATCCACACTATTTATGAGTTATGAGTATAAGGTATATAAATATATAAGCTCCAAGCTGCTGCTCCATAGCTAAGGTAGCTAAACTGAAGCAGAGTCGGTAAAGACAGACACCCAAGAAACATCTCATTTGATGAGAAATTAGCAATAAAAATGAGAGATTACCACAAGACAAAACCAAAGATCAATTTACTTTTATTTAGATATTTTAAAATGCCAAATAAAAGAATCAGAAACTAGATAATAATAATAAAATAGGGAATGAGAAAAATGAAAAGAATAGTAAAAAAATGAAAAATAGAAATAGGATAGGGGAAAATATCAACATAGAATAAAACAGAATGAGGTAAAAAACAAAGCATAAAAATCAAAAATGATATTAATGATGGCAAATTTCAAATTATCATGTGAAAACATCGTTATTTAAAAAATTATTTGTCTTAATTAATTTAAGTCATTAATTAGTTTAAGCTGATTTCAAATAATCACGAGATTTCTATATCGGTCTCTATATATAAGATTTACATATATTATATGAGATGTATGATAATTTTAAAAAATGAACTTTCATTTTCAATTTTTCTAGCTAGCAAGAAAAGTTTTGTAGCTTAACCGATTCTCAGATGAAAAAAAAGAATTTTTTTTTCTTCTAAATATCGACATGAGAGTAATCTGATAGTCTCGAGTTTTTTTTTCAAACTGGTTAATGACTTAAATTAATTAATATAATCTTTAAATCAAGTTATAGCTTTAGTTGAAGATAAATCGCCAAATGTAACAACCTACTCCATTAATTTCTAATAACCCTGTTTTAATTAGTTGAAATGATCCCTGAACCAACAATCTTTATCGATTAAACAAACAAAATTTTAACTTGTTTGGTTTATTTTTTTAATAAAAAAACGTAGCTCAAATTAGGCAATATAACACAGTGATTTCCAAGGGAAATACCACAACAGCAGAGGATAAATAATTCAAAAGCTATACAGTGAAAGCCGACTCCAAAATAAAACTACATTAGCAGACGATAAATATTTAGAAAGCTATACTGTGAAATCCGATTCCAAAATAAAAAAAAAGAATTTATCACCAAATTGATGCTTTAACATTTTGATGTTCCCAAAACCTCAAACGAATATCATGTTATCACATGATAATAACATTCAAAATTTAAATGATTTATCTACTTTCAACTATTTATTTTACTGAAATTTAATGTCGTTAAATCTGGTATAAATCACAAGTTTTAAATGAAATGGAAAAGCTTATATTTAGAAATTGGTTCACACATTACGTTAACGGCAGAAATTACATGATATTTACACCAAATATAATCGCTTCAAATATATTTTGAAGAAATGCTAAGAATTTAAGAACTGTTTGTGCTTAGTTGAGCAAAAAGTGCTCGCCTTTTCATATTAATATCATTAAGCTTTTTCAATAAAATTTACTGAAGACATTTTTTGATTTACTAATCACTCGTGATGTCTCAGTTGAGAAATAATCAGTTCGTATTTTAATCTTTTCTAGGAAAAAAATAGTTTTAAGGGGACAGGAATTTTAGCGAATTAAAACACTTCAAAAGATTGACAGCAATTAATTATAAAGTGATAGCGCAATTTCTTAAGATATTAAAATGCGTTCTTAATTTCTGAAAGCGTCTTATCATAACAAGGCCTGATATATTTTAATTATTTCTACCAAAGATGACAGGCCTTGGCTTATTTTAATTCTGCGCTTAATTAAATGGATATTGTAAAATATAAAAAAATTTCAAACAAGTCTCTTAGGATTGCATGCAATTATTTAAAAAAAGGTAAAAATGAACAAAACTAAAACAAAAAGTATGCCAAGCGCAAATTAACGAAGTTTTGTAGAGAGCGAAATTAATCGTTGTTTCTAAAAAGATTAAAATTAATTGTTCTCGTCAATTGATTATAATTAATGTTATCTTTAATTTCGTGATATTTTTGACAAATTACAAGTGATAAATTTAAAACTTATGTCCTCGTTTATTGTTTATTTACTGTTTTTATTAAAATCCTTTAACATAATTATCAACAGATTGCTTATACTGTATTTTGATGGAATGTATTGATTGAGAGGCTTCTACCGTTTAGAATGATTCCTTATAATTAATTGTTTACATTCCGTTATTCAAGTGATAAAATTTTTTATAGA
>JAPMOQ010043583.1:44586-57021 GCA_026543055.1 Argiope trifasciata | reverse complement strand
AAAAAAAAGAATCCTATGAGATCTGCAACTTAACATGGTGAAATCTCTTTAGTACACGGTTTTCATCAGTAAGTCGTTTTATTCTAATGACAATTAAATTCTAGTATTCAGAACAAATTCCGAAATTAAATTAGTAGCATACATGCATCATGTGATAATGCATTTCCTATGGTTTTATTTCTTTTGCAGATATATCTTATTTCCTTTGGGACAGACTTGTAAAATTCTTCTTTAAAATTTTAATACGAATCTATCATACATTTTTTGTAGCAAGAAGAATAAAGGAGAATGAATTTCATGAGTCACAGAGACATAAAATGTATTTGATTAATTGAACATTACATGTCATTTGATATATTACTGGAAAATGCATGTATTTTAGTGAGGTGATTCACTTTTTATTCATTTAAAAATGTAGGAAATACTCCGAAATTAAATTAACAGCATGCAAATGGCATTTATCGTGTGAGAATCTCAGTACAAAATTTAAAAAAAATGAATCGAATCAGATCTGAAACCTAACATGGAGAAACCTCTTTAGTACATGATTTTCTTCAGTAAGTCGTTTTCACTTGAGGTGAATTACAACGACCACTAAGGACCACAAGTATTCAATAGTGTGCTGCTTAAAATCCTTCATGAAAAATACTTTTAAGAAATGAATCCAATTCTCAATTATGCTATTACAATTCAAAATAAACAAGTAAAAACAAAAAAATTATAATTCAATTCCTACTTAGGTCAACAATTTTTTATTTCAGTTCTTCTTTAATAAATAATTATTATCAAAAAATGATTGATTTTCTCCAGAATTGTATTCACGTGAAAAGTACTGAAATCTTTGGAATTTACCAAGTTAGCTACTACTTACTGATTTCAATTTACATGGTTTTCATCAGTAAGTCGTTTTGTCCTGATGACCAGCAAGTTCGAGTATTCAGAGCAAATTCCAAAATTAAATTAGTAGCGTACATGCATCATGTGAGAATCTCAATACAGAGGTAATTAAAAAAGTCCAATCAGATCTGAAACCTAACATGGTGAGCAGCATTAGAATAAATATTACTAAAATTGAAACATTTACTGCCAAGGAATCAGAAGTAATGAAGAATTCGGTTTTTCTCAAGGGTCACCCTTAGACAGGGAATCAAACCAGGGATTTTTTTTCTGTGAGGGGTCTGACTTTCGTCAAGAAATTGATCCCTCGACACCCGAAAATCTCACAATATTGAGATTTTAGAGATAAAATTAGTATCGCAGAAGAAAAATACCAAATTTATATCATAGTAAGTCACAGCAAACCAGAAAACACAAGACCATAAAATCTAATTCTTCGATAAAAAAAGTTGGAGTACAAACTCACAACCAAAGGGATGCGAAAATAATTATTACCAAAATAATTACCAACCAGACTATTTTGGACTTAATACCAAATATAGGAAATAATTAAGCGGCATAAGTTATTAGATGTTTTTGTTGAAGCTTTAAATATTTTTATTAAAAAAAAAATAGACAATTTCAGGACATTTTAAATTCTCCCTTTTAGAGAATCCGCAATCTATTCAGATTATTTCCGCAATATTATCTATAATTGGTATAAAAAATAATATTAAAAATTTGACAAACTCGAATTAAGTACAAGTTATACATCTTATATAAATAAACATTTAAAATGAAAATATAATCTTTACCTTAAAAATAAAATTTCACTTATAATAATCAATATTTTATATATTTTTTAAATATGCTGTGGAATGTCAAATTTCAGTTCAAAATGAATTCTCATTCAAATTTGACAAACTTTAATTTAAATGCAAATTTTTTCAACATACTACAAAGCACAAAATTCTTATCTGTAGAGCTCTGAATATAAATACTTGAATACACGTAATATTTAGGATCTATCATTTCAAATATATCACCCTTGTTCACTTTAATGAAAAGTATTTAGAGGATAGTTTTAGGTATTGTCATTTAAAGAGAAAATGAGCTTATATCTACCAAATAATGACTAAGGAAACAGTAAAATTATTTTTATACTTTAAAGTCAGAGAAAAAAATATATTTTTAGATGGAATAATTTTGCTAGAAAGCATTTTAAATAGACAGTGTATAAATTTCCTTGTAATAATGCTTGAGTACTCCTCCAGAAGGTCACAAGCATCTTAAAACAGCACATCGATCTCAACGCATCATCTTAACCAGTATCTTAACCAAAAACGTACTCCATTAACGATACTTTCCAAAAGTACTCAACAAATTTTTTTCCCATCTTAGCCAAAAGTGTTAATGTTTTACTTCCCAGCAAAACACAAACCACAAATATAAACTTATAAAGTGTTCCAATTTCGATTATTTCTTAGCACATTTTCTCTTAATGCTTTACCAGCAAAATCAAGTCCACACACACACAAAAATCTGTCACTACAAATGTTATGAAATAGAGCAATTTTACAACTCAGCAGTACAATTTTACAACTGAAAGCTGTCAGGGTCCGACGAAGAAAAACAGTCAATGGATAACAATAGCATTTTAAATATAAAAACTACTATACAGAATATAATTTTCCTTGTAATAATTCTTCAGAACTCCTTCGGAAGGTCACAAGCATCTTAAAACAGCAAATCATCTTAACCAGTATCTAAAAAACCAAAAACGTACTCCATTAACGATACTTTCCAAAAGTACTGAACAAATTTTTTTCCCATCTTAGCCAGAAGTGTTAATGGTTTACTTCCCAGCAAAACAAAAACCACAACCATAAACTCATAAAGTTCTCCAATTTCGATTATTTCTTAGCACATTTTCTCTTAATGCTTTATCAGCAAAATCAAGTCCGCAAAAAAATAAAAAAAGTTATCACTGCAAATGTTGTGAAATCGAGCAATTTTACAACTCAGTGCCGATCTGAAACCCATCAGGACAGACGAAGAAAAACGGTCAATGGATAACAATAGCATTTTAATTAGAAAAACTACTATACAAAATATAATTTTCCTTCTAATAATGCTTTAGTACTGCTTCGGAAGGTCACGGTCATCTTAAAACAGCAAATCGATCTCAACGCATCATCTTAACCAGTATCTAAACCAAAAACGTACTCCATTAACGATACTTTCCAAAAGTACTGAACAAATTTTTTTCCCATCTTATCCAGAAGTGTTAATGATTTACTTCCCTTCAAAACAAAAACCACAACCATAAACTCATAAAGTTCTCCAATTTCGATTATTTCTTAGCACATTTTCTCTTAATGCTTTACCAGCAAAATCAAGTCCACAAAAAAAAAAAGCTGTCACTGCAAATGTTGTGAAATAGAGCAATTTCACAACTCAGTGCCGATCTGAAACCCATCAGGGACCGACGAAGAAAAACGGTCTGTGGATAACAATAGCATTTTCCCGCCCAAGATCCGGCGCAAAGTGCATCAGAGGTTGCTGGTGGGCAAGGCTTTGCTACCCACCCCCCTTCTGGGGCCTTTTCTTCTCCTCATCTAATTGCCAGGATCGTTCTCTGTCCTGCACCCCCACCCAGACCCCCAGATGGATGGGTCTTCTGTTGTCCCGGCCATCGGAAGCTCCACCACTTTAGCAGATCTTGGTTATCTGCCAAGATTCATTCGTCTCTCTTCCAGCGCACACTTTGGATGACACTTTATTCCTTTGTTCCGTAGATTTCTTCTTCTTTTTTCTTTCTTTCTTTCTTTCTCTTTCTGTCTTTCTTCTTTTTTTTCAGATCCTAATTATGGGTTGGCCGTTATTTGTATCGCATCGTATTACATCAATCTTAATCACTCAATATCGCGCCTCTAATGGGAAAATTTTTTCTCGAATCCATTTGACAACAACCTCTGGCAGTTAAATGCTTTGTGCTAGTTAAGGCTCAAAGAAAGAGTCGTTTTCTTTTTTTTTTCTTCTTCTAGAGAAGCTTTGGAGGAGTTGTGCTTTAATTTATAGTCGTTGAAAGCATTGTAGTTGAACTACATATAATAAATGAATTCGCGTTTTTAGTCATCTAAATAAATAAAAATGAATCTTTGTATGTCTCTTATGAGGTGCGGTACCGCTCATAAGACTTCGCTGAAACTTTGAATATTAATTACTTGCAGGCATAATAAAATAGGCCTTATGTATAGGGCATTATAGACATTAGGCACAGTAAAATAGGCCTTATTTATTGGGCATTATAGATATGAGGAATAGTAAAATTATTTGAAGGTGTAGTAAAATTATGCATAGTAAAATAGGCATTATTTATAGGGCATTATAAGCATTAGGCATAGAAACATTATGAATAGACATTTTTTATGGGGTATTAAAAGCATTAGGCATAGTAAAATTATTTATAGGAGTAGTAAAATTATTTATAGGCGTAGTAAAATTACATAACCTATATAAATAAAAAGGAATGTTTGACTGTATGTCTCTGATGCGCTGTAGTACAGTTCATTCGATTGCGATGAAACTTTTAATATTTATTACTTGCATTTATTTGTTTCTGCTGAAGATGGAATAATAATAATAATAATAATGCCAACCCTAAAGTCTTGAATAATAAAGTTAAAAAAAATAGAATCGATATTATTTACTCTTTTCCTTTATAAATCACTTAATTTCAATGAATGTATTCATTTCCGGTACGAAAACAAATATTATTCATTCTATCATTCCAAACCTCCTAGTTTGGTCCCCCTAACACTTTCTCGCATAATCTTTCATAAAGTTGTTACCTCTGATAATGACTTGTATGACATTTGCATCATAAAGCTATAAAGTATTAACTTTCAACTTGATTTTAGCATTTTTAAAGAATCTATTGTCTTCCTGGCGAGTTATTTGAAGATTAATCCTTGGTCAATAGATGTGGTTGAGATTCGACTTTTTTAAAATTTTAGATAAATGTACTATTCCTTTAACCCTCCAATAGTTGTAAACAATAAGCTGACCAAGTTTCATCGTAATCGGATGAACGGTTTTGGGAAGCCATAAGAGACATACAGACAAGCATTCATTTTTATTTATATAAGATGACCAATCCAAATAACAAAGGTACAGAAAATATTTTATCAAGGAAAAGGGTGGTTGTTAAAATTCCCATACTTACACTCATTCCTAATATCATATTCAGCATTTAATATCATAAACACGTGCCAAGGTTAAAACGAGTTCGGCTTGTAACGTTATTCCACTTCCAGATCTGACATTGGCACTATTACCCAGATTATAGAAACCACTCAAAGTTTATTGGGAATAAAAGCAAGCCGTAGATAAAAACTAATGATGTGACTCAAGATGCTATGACGCATTTATGCATTTATCATCTCGAAGTAGGCCGTTCCCCAGCCGATATCGTATTCCAGAATGGACCATTAGGTGTAATGGTCAATTTATTTTTATGTTCCCCTCTCCATGTTTAGAAAATGGACTACAGCTTTACTTCATGACTTACTTTATCATTGTATTTGTCGTAGTTGACAGGAAACTCCATAAAAATCAACTTCGGCATTCAGTGGATGGGAAGCAAGCTTTTGTTTGGTGGCATGACAAGGCCAGGAGTAATTTTACAATGCTCCATTTTGTGCAGCTGGTTTATACATGCCCCAATTATTCGGGTTTAGCAAAATTCTGAAGATACAATGTCGAACATTCATAATGTTTGGCAGATACTGTTTCGAATTGATGTTATTTAAACAGCCTGGATTCGATGGCAATTTAATGTCTAGGTAAGATCAAATTAAAAACAGTTATATTTAGAATTGTCGTGGTTTTTTTATAATTTTTTGTTTACAAAGTATAGAATAAAGTGTAATTTTTAATTCGATATTTTGACGAATGATCTAAATTTTCTGTTTAGTTTTATTTAGTTTTTGACGAATCATCGAAATTTTCTGTTTAGTTTTGTTTAGTTACATGAACTTCCTGTTGTAAAGCAACACTTGGGCTGTATTGAGATGAGCCCAATTTTGAGGAGGATGATACCTGAAATGGCACAACATTCTCCACAACAGTGGGCTCCATTTTGTGCAGCTGGTTTATATATGCCCCAATTATTTACAAAATCCTGAAGATACAATGCCGAACATTCGTTTATTCATAATGTTTGGCAGATATTGTTTCGAATTGATATTATTTAAACAGCCTGGACTCGATGGCAATTTATCGTCTAGGTAAAACCAAATTAAATACAGTTATAGTTGAAATCTTCTTGGGTTTTTTTTAATTATTTTTTTACAAAGTATAGAAAAAAGAGTAATTTTCAATAAAATTCATTTCGATATTTTGACGAATTATCCAAATTTCTGTTTAGTTTTGTTTAGTTATATGAACGTCCTGTTGTAAAGCAACACTAGGGCTATTTTGAGATGAACCCAATTTTGACGAGGATGACACCTGAAATGGAACCCTTTTCTCCACACCAATGGGCTCCATTTTGTGCAGCTGGTTTATACATGCCCCAATTACTCGCGTTTCACAAAATGCTGAAGATACATTTCGTTTATTCATAGTGTTTTGCAGATACTGCTTCGAATTGAAGTTATTTAAACAGCCTGGATTCGATGGCAATTTAAAGTCTAGTTAAGATCAGATTAAATACAATTATATTTAGAATTTTCGTACGTTTTTTTTATTATTTTGTTTACGAAGTATAGAAAGAAGTGTCATTTACAAAAAAATTCATTCCTATATTTTGACGAATTCTCAAAATTTTCTGTTTAGTTATATGACCGTCCTGTTAGCAACACTAGAGGTATTTTTCTGTTAGCAACACTAGAGCTATTTTTCTGTTAGCAACACTAGAGCTATTTTTCTGTCAGCAACACTAGGACTATTTTGAGATGAACCCAATTTTGACGATGAAGACATTTGAAATGGCACAACCTTCTCCATACCAGTGGGCTCCATTTTCTGTAGCTGGTTTATACATGCCCCAATTATTCGCGTTTCATGATTATTTGTAGAAGAGGGAATTTGAATTCTAAGAATGTAGAGTCTGGGAGTGAAAATTAAGCAATTCTCCATTATTTAATTCTTGGAATAGTTCATGAATGTGAAAGTAATGCAAAACGTTTGATTACTTGAACTTCAAAAATACTAATTTTTGTACAAGGATTTACTAGATAAGAAATTATTTGTAGAAGAGAGAAACTACATTCCAAGAATGTACACCTGGGAATGAGACAAGAGGAGTAAAAACTAAACAATTCTCCGTTATTTAATTCTTGGAATAGTTCATGAATGTGCAAGCAGTGCAAAACGTTTGATTACTTGAACTCCAAAAAGACCAATGTTGGTACAAGTACTTACTAGACAAAAAATTATTTATAGAAGAGAGAAACGGAATTCCAAGATTGTAGATCTGGGAGTGAAAATTAAACAATTCTTTATTATTTAATTCTTGGAATAGATCAGGAATGTACAAGTAATACAAAACGTTAGATTACTGGAACTACAAAAAGACTAATGTTGGTACAAGTACTTACTAGACAAATTATTTGTAGAAGAGAAAAATTGAATTATAAGAATGTAAAATCTGGGAGTGAAAACTAAGCAATTCTCCATTATTTAATTCTTGGAATAGCTCATGAATGTGCAAGTAATGCAAAACGTTTGATTACTTGAACTCCAAAAAGACTAATGTTGGTACAAGTACTCACTAGACAAGAAATTATTTATAGAAGAAATAAACGGAATTCCAAGAATGTAGATCTGGGAGTGAAACAAAAGCTGTGAAAATCAAACATTTCTTCCTGAAATAATTCTATGGAAAAGATCGTTTGATTACTTGAACTTCAAAAAGACTAATGTTGGTACAAGTATTTACTAGAGAAGAAATTATTTATAGAAGAGAGAAACTGAATTCCAAGAATGTAGATCTGGGAATGAAACAAAAGGAATGAAAATTAAGCAATTCTTTCTTAAATTATTCTTAGGAAAAGCTCGTGAATGTACAAGTAATGCAAAACGTTAGATTACTTGAACTTCAAAAAGACTAATTTTAGTACACATATTTACTCGACAAGTAATTATCAGTAGAAGAGAGAAATTGAATTCCAAGAATGTAGATCTAAGAGTGAAACAAGAGGAGTGAAAATTATTTAATTCTTGGAATAGATCATGAGTGTACAAGTAATGCAAAGCATTTGATTACTTGAACTTCAAAAAGACTAATGTTGGTACAAATATTTACTAGACAAGAAATTATTTGCAGAAGAGAGAAACTGAATTCCAAGAATGTAGATCTGGGAGTGAAACAAAAGCAGTGAAAATCAAACAATTCTTCCTTAAATAATTCTTGAGAAAAGACAGTGAATGTACAAGTAATGCAAAACGTTTGATTAACAGTGATGTTATCAGACGAGAAAAGATCTGTTTGCCAATCCCTCATGGAGTTCAACACAGGCTGAATTTGAATAAATAATGGCGATACTTTTCCCAAAGCTTTCAAAGAGTTGAATTGGTAATGATTTGGGGAGAGACTCTGAATCCCTTTTAGCGTATAATTCAATCGTTAAATCAACATCAAATGATTATTTTACTTCCATTAAAAATCTGCATTTCAGGCAAGATGTGAAAACAGAAAGGATTTTATTATTATTTATATTGGTTCTTTTGTATTAATTGTTTGATTAATCTGAATCACATATTTGAGTGAAGGCTTAGTTCACGAACATTCAAATTCGAACCATTTAAGTATTATTTTTCGGGTATGATGTTTGAATCGATAATAAATATTGAGAGAGTAAAATCAGTTAGTCCCATTTAAGTAGATTCATTTTCCCCTACTAAATTAGATAAATCTAGCTAACTAATCTAAAAGCTCTACTTTCACTGAAACCTTAATTAGTTAATGTAGTTTTATTTCTAGTTGGCCGCGGTGGCCTAGTTGGTAGAGAGTCCGTCTCGCAACCGCAAGGTAGCGAGTTCTGTCCTCGTCTTGTCCAAAGACCATCGTGTTGGGTAATGACAGTTGGGGCACGTTTAATAAGTCGTAACTGCAAAGTCCTCCAAGTTCCCATAGCCTCTGGGGGTGCTGAATCAGGGATGAGTCGGTCTCTGATTTGGTTCTCAATTCTGACTTGCGGATGGATGAATGAGTTCGACCACCCCCTAAAAAGGGTTGTGTCACGTGTGTTCGAGCAAAGTCTCCTTTCACCTGAACAGGGCTCATTGACACCGAAAGGCGCACACTTCTGCCTTCATTCGAAAGAGCTCCGCTCATTCAGGCTTGGTATGACAAAGTGGCATTAGACCCACCAGCACAACCAGATGTTTTATTTCAACTAATATTCACTGATATCATGGTAATTTACTTCATTTACAGTAAATGTTACAGGTTTGTGAAATACATCTCCTTCATAAAAGTGATATCGGTATTTATATATGAGTTCTTTCAGAGAAATAAGACTGGAGCATTCTTGAAAGTCTGTAGTATTCGTAGTGTTTGATAAAATGAAGGAAATTTATTTAATGGGAATTAAATAAGGAAGAAAAGGAAAACCAGTTTTTCGGAAATAGGTATAATATATACGAATTATATCAAGGAATGATAAAATAGCTGAAAATTTTTTTTTATACCTAATAATATTTCTTTCTTATCTTCTAAAAATTTCTTATAAATTTCTTTCTTGTAAAATTTCTAATTAATTTATTTTTTATAATAATATCTTGTAATTAATTTTATTTCTTATATTAATTTCTTATAATTTTATTTCATATATTCTTATTATTTCTTTCTAATCTTCTTATAATATTACAAATTCTGAAGGCTATTTTACTAAGAATAAAAATTGATGGTGTAAATTAAAAAACAAAACTCAGATTTTACTTATTTGTTCGAATTCTTTCTTTTTAATATAGTTTTTATTTGTTTATAAATTCATAAACCCTTTATGCTCCGAAAAGTAAATCGATGCATAAATATTTGCCGAATAAGAGGATTTGTTTATTGCTCCGAAAAATTAATAAATATAGGATTCTTTGAAAGTTGAATATTCCCGAAAAATTAATCTACCTATTTTTCCCACTCTTAAGTGTTTTTCCAGGCAAAATTTAAGAAAATAATGAAATAAAATGCCAAAATGATGCACTGTCTTGAATGGTGCCTGAAAGGAGACATAGGGGTGCTAAGGGTTAAAAATTCAGCTCTATTTTTGGTTCATCTGGAATGCTTTCATAGCATAAAGAATCAATCTGTTTATATTGCGGCAAATATTGATTGATAAGCAATATTAATATAAGAATAAACCAATTAGTTAAAAAACGAATCTTAATTTTAAAACTTTAAATCGTGTAAATATGATTTTAAAAATGCAACTATGTGTATGCAATTGAGGATTTTTCTACATAAATTGCATTTGAAATCATATGAAATCTTTAGAATTAAATTTTATGTTGAATAGTGAAAATTTTGAATATGTTTGGGAAATACTTCAAGTATTATCAAAATATAATTATACTTATTACATAATTGCAATTTCTTCTAATGTAATAAACCAGAAGAAATAAAAACTATCTTTACTCTCCATGTTTTGAAGTATTGTTTTACAAACATGTGCATTATTATACATTTGCCCCTTGTAAAGCAATGCTTCGAAACATGCAAAGATAAGATATATTTTATTTCAAACTTTACGAATGATAAAACTGACATAAATCGATTAAATGCAATAAAAAAACATTCGACTCTGTGACAGAATTTTTCTACTAAAATTGCATTTGAAATCTTATGAAATCTTCAGAATTAAATTTAAAGTTGAATAGTGAATTTACTTTGGAAATGCTTAGCGTATTGTGAAAATATAACTACACTTATCAATTAGTTGCAATTTCTTCTAATGTAATAAACCAGAAGAAATAAAAATTATCTTTCCTCCCCATGTTTTGAAGTATTGTTTTACAAAGGACATGTGCATTATTATACATTTGCCCCTTGTAAAGCAATGCTTCGAAACATGCAAAGATAAGATATATTTTATTTCAAACTTTACGAATGATAAAACTGACATAAATCGATAAAATACAATGAAAAATAAACATTCGACTCTATAATAGAATTTTTCTATCAAAATTGCATTTGAAATCATATGAAATCTTCAGAATTAAATTTAATGTTGAATAGTGAAACTTTTGCATATACTTTGGAAATACTTCACGTATTATCAAAATATAATTGTACTTATCACATAATTGCAATTTCTTCTAATGTAATAAACCAGAAGAAATAGAAATTATCTTTCCACTCCATGTTTTGAAGTATTGTTTAACAAAGGACATGCAAAACATGTCCTTTACATTGTTATACATTTGTCTCTTTGCAAAGATAAGATAAATTTTATTAAAAAAATTTATGAATGATAAAACTGACATAAATCGATAAAATACAATGAAAAAAACATTCGACTCTATAACAGAATTTTTCTATCAAAATTGCATTTGAAATCATATGAAATCTTCAGAATTAAATTTAATGTTGCATAGTGAAACTTTTGCATATACTTTGGAAATACTTCACGTATTATCAAAATATAATTGTACTGATCACATAATTGCAATTTCTTCTAATGTAATAAATCAGAGGAAATAGAAATTATGTTTCCTCCTTATGTTTTAAAGTATTGTTTAACAAAGAACATGCAAAACATGTCCTTTGCATTATTATACATTTGTCTTTTGTAAAGCAATACTTCGAAACATGCAAAGATAAGATAAATTTTATTTAAAAATTTATGAATGATAAAACTGACATAAATCGATAAAATACAATGAAAAAGAATCATTCGACTCTAAGATGGAAAAACCAACATGAAGCAAGCAACATGCGATTTTTATTCACATTTTATAATACTTTATAAAGAATTTTCTTTGTGGAACTGAAAAAAAATTTTGAAAGAAAGACCTAAAAACACGTAAGCTGTTTTCTATGTATGGTCTAGACTCCCAAGACTTCGAGATCTAGAGATAAAATAGAGTCTGAACTATCGATTCTGCTGATAAAGCACACCGGGTGCTTCAAAGAAGTGTAAAAGAAAAGGAAAAGGATGTTCCAGAGCGCATCGAATCAAACGGAGCAAATGGAAGTACTATGTATTTGAAGACAGTCAATGATCTACTTCCTTTCACGCGTCGTTCCATTTGTAGAGCAATTTTTTTTTACTAGTTTAGAAAAAATTTTCTGGCAGCAGAAAAAGTTTGAATCTTTCAGGTTTTTATTTTGTATAGTATTTCTAAAATTTATCCAGTCAGTTTTATTTGAAATATATATGTTTTTATCATATGAGACAATGATGTTGTTTTCGCTTGAGGTATTTTGAAGCCTCGAAATGTGTAGGCAACGAATTGGTGACTAAAGTTACAGCTTGATTTCAAATTTATTCGCTTTCTAAATTCTTACGAATTGACTTCAATAATTAAAGCTATTAACCAGTTTGATCAGTT
>JAPMOQ010043583.1:17843-29586 GCA_026543055.1 Argiope trifasciata | reverse complement strand
TATATTTATAAATGTATTAGTATTTATTATGCATTTTTAAATGAATTATTTCTGTATAAATAATACATGTTATACTTCCGAACGCTAATATTTTGGATTTTCTATTTTAAAATTAATTGAGACAAATTAAATTTAAAGATATTTTCACAAGTTAATTCAGAAACAGACATCTAGAATTTGTCCCGTAATATTTGTTACGTAGAGCTATGCAGGGTCATTTAGGATTTTATGATCTTAAAGATTCGTTCATTTGAATTTATCGATACTAAACTATGAAGTGGCGAGAAATAAATGATTCACAATTAGAGATAAGACGATAAACTATACTAAATGAATCTACTTCCTAAGATACATTTACAAAGAATGGTAACGGAAAACTAGAACAAATCGATGCAAATAATCTTAATAATAAGCATCTGATCATGAAAAGACCCAAGAATCGATTTCAGTTTTAACTAAAACGCAGCTGTACATTTCTCTAAAGCTTAATTTTGTCATCGAAATAGTTATTTAAACAAACTTCGAAGCAATTCCAATAATTACTTTTCCAAACAATAGCTATAACATTCTTCTTCTATTATCACTATTACTTTTTTTTGTTGAAACCATCGAAATGCTAGATTACTTTTTCTAGGCTGCATTTAAAAGATTGCATAAATAATGGGGCTTTCTTTTCTTTATTACTTAAAGAAGAAAAACTTATGGAGCATTGCCTAAATCTTTCGTCTCCTGGATTCTTAATTCCTTTAATCAAAGAAGATTTCACTAATTTGATAAAAATATCAAGAATTCCAAAGATTTCCATTTACTGATTAAACAATTTTTTTTTCTTCTTAAATAACAGAGTATAATAAAGCAAAGTCTTTCGTAAAGCCATGAAGAAAATTATGTCAAATCTTAATTAAGAACTCTGAGCCCATTTGAATTGTTATAAAGCTGCAGTAAAACAAATTCATCTAAAAACATGTTTTATAAGAACTAAAACGTTTGACTTAGATGACAGCAAACATAGCATACTAATTAGATGACTTAATTAGGTTTATGAGCAGATTTAAAAGTAAAGTTTGGGAAATTGCAATGCAACAATAAATCTTTATTATTATTATTATTTAGAATGAATTGCAATCATTCTAGTGATTGAAAACAATTTTCATTTGGATTAAAATGGACAGATTACAAGGAGATAGATAGTTTCTATAAACTCGGTATTTAAACCATGCATTTATATAATTTTTGGAAATATTATCCATTATTTGTATAGTTTATCCGATATTTAAAAATATTTTAATTAATGTGCCATTAATTCCTGTAAATATCAGAAATAAAATCAGTTCAAAATCCATTAAGTATTAAAATCAGTTTTAATTCTTTTGGCATTAGAATTAACGTTAATTACATTGAATATTGGACTTAACGCTAATTCCATTAAATATTGGACTTAACGCTAATTCCATTAAATATTGGAATCAACGTTAACTTTTTTTGGCGCTAGAATTAATGCTAATTCCATTAAATATAGGAATCAATGTTCAATTTTTTTGAGATTAGAGTTAACTTTAATCCCATTAAATATAAAATTTAATTTTTTAAAAGATATAAAGCCAAGTCTTTAACCTCCTATTATACTAAATTAAGCAATATTAAAACTAAGTAATCAAAAGAAAAATTATTTTTCTGCTCATTCTACAAAATGTAAAATAAATTCTGAAAATTTAATAATTTATAGATTTTACAAAAACTGAATAATTATTTAATGCAATATTTGTGTTAGTATCCGAATCAATGAAAAACGCTATTTGCATATTATAATTGTGGCCTATGAAATTTTGGTTTTAATTATAACAAAGAACAAAACAATAACCCATCCAGAATGCATACAAATCAATTATTTAATAACAATCTTACGCACTGACATAAGATATTTATCCTTGAAAAATAAATATTTCGTTCATTGTCCGAAATGAACGATTTGGACAGTGCCACATATCATAATTTATTTATTTGAAATCAATTATTAGTTTCACTCCAAACCGTTAATAGATTCCACGCAGTGCCGATGTCACAAAGCAAGATACGTGCTAAAATTAACAATAGAATGACACGAACATAGTTATAAATTGACAGCTTAAATTCCATGAAGTATGATCGACTAATAGATATCTACGGACGATTCTGCTTAAATTTTAGCATTTACTTTAGCCATTTATTCATTGCCCAGGAAAAAGAATTTTATACAAAAATAAAAACGATAATTCTATTTTTTAAGTTTACTAGCCGCCTTTGGAGACCAGCTGGTTCGCCATGAGTAATTCGTTCTAAAATTTTCAATTAAATCACATATTCATTAGCCTTGAAGTAATTCCGGGCATGTATTGGTATGAAATAAATATTTTCTTTAAGATGATGGACGGAAAGTTCTAAAAGTACACCTTTTCCTAATAATATTCTTTAATTTTGTAAATCAGTCAGTTTGAACCATCGGTTATGCTTCCAAAATATTAAAAAAAATGTCGATGATGTTGCCAAAATATTAAATGTTTTTTTAAAGAAAGCCAGAAAGGGAAAAAAGGTATTAAATTAATGATACAGATATTGCAAACGATTACATAAATATGCCATTAAGTCGGGATTTCAATGCATATCCTGTCTAAATTCAATCAGGTTTACCGTAAATAAAGAAGATTTATTGAGTTAATGATATAGATATTGCAAACGATTTTAGAAACCTTTGCTTTGCATTTATTTTTTAAAGAAAATATCACATTTTATATTTATTTTATTATATCCAGTCACGTGCTGAAAGTTGCATTTCTTTAAATTTATTTTGCGATGATAGGCATTCTTTTATTTTATCCAGTCACGTGATAAAAACATGGTTAAAATATTTCTTTAAAAATTCTTTAAAAACAGAAGCTTACGTTATAAATTTAAAAAACTGATACCGTTAGAAAGCTATTTTTTTATCTTTAAATTGATGTAAAAATCATACTTGTGCAATAATATTTTCGGAAGTTATAGCGGAAAAACATCAAAATTTCGCTTAAATTTTAATTAATTCAAATTCTAATTAAAAATTCGAAAAAAGGGCTCCGAGGTGCACATTCTGGACCTCCAAGGTAAACATGTACCAAATTTGGTAGCTGTAGGTCCAACGGTCTGGCCTGTAGAGCGCCAACACACACACACACACATTGGGCTTTATTATAAGTATAGATTAGCTAATACCCTGCGCGTTGCTGCCGCCGAAAAATAATATTAAGTGCCATCAATTAATAATTTGACAATGTTGTATCTAAGTAGGATGAACGGTACGACAGTATATAAAATACGAACAAATAAATATTCATTTTCATGTATTAGGTTTGTATATTCTTTAAGAATTGTAAAACTTGGTGTCATTTCCGAATGGTTATGAAAGAAACTATTTATTGTATCTCTTAATTCGCTTAATATTCGTTGAGAATTCTCAAGTTTAATGTTAGAAAATGGGATTAAAATATTTTCTTTTAAAATTCATTAAACATAGAAAATATATTTATACCATAAAATCCTTAATATAGTTAAAAAGATGAATTTTAAAAAAATTAAGATAGCTCAAAATTATTTGTATTATAACATTTTTGGAAGTTACTGCATGAAATCCTAAAATTTAATTAAAATTTAAAAACCCCAGTATTAGTCTCCTCAAAATTATCTTTCATAATCTGTCATAAAGTTGTTACCTTTGAGAATGACTTCATGTCATTTGCATGCCATATCTACAAAATATTACCCTTTAACTTGGATTTAGCATTTCTACAGAATCTATTGTGTCTCCTCTTTGAGATATTTGGAGATTAATCCTTGGTAAATAGATGCGATTGAGATTCGAATCTTTATTTTTTATTTTAGATAATTGTACTATGCTTATAATTAGCCCGTAGATGTAAGCAATAATCTGCCCAAGTTTCATAGCAATCGGATGAACTGTTTAGGAAGGCATAAGAGACATACAGACGAACACTCATTTTTATTTATATAGATATCTATCTTCATCCAAATAATTCTTATTTTATTATGACGTAACAAACAACAATTTACTGTATAACCAATCGATATAAACTGTTGAAAAAATATCACATGCGTGACCGAAAGGGCGCCAAAAGTCTAACTCTGTCAGGATAGACTATTAAAATCAATAAATCATGCCAATTTAGTTAAAAATACATTTAATGACATTAAAGGACATGATTTACACGGGGACAAAATTATTTAGGACAATAACATTTAACACATATGCATAAAAATAATACTCGGGGATTACATCATGCTTTACGTTCGCTTCCAAGGCATGAACTGATTGTTCATCGTAACGGCCGATAGAGGGCCGAGGAACAGTTGCGGTTACAGTACGGTTACACATGCAGCTAATTTGTATCTGAAACGTTTTTTTTTCATTTAAAATATGTCTCTCTAATGCAATACAGAATATATTATGTACTAGCTGGTGCCCTTGGCAACACTGCCGAAGAAGAAATAATTTTGAAAATATCGTTTGGAATTTGAAATAACTGTCTTGTTTAATTACGAATGATAGAAAGAATAATACATATTTTCGTATCGGAAATGAATACATTCATTGAAATTGATATATAAATTAAAATCGTAAATAATATTAATTCTATTTTTTAACTTTATTATTCCAGACTTTAGGATTGGCAATATCTTATTTTTGTATCCTGCATCATCAGCGGAAACAAATAAATGCAAGTAAAAAGTATTCAAAGTTTCATCGCAATCGGATGAGCGGTACAGACAAACAATCGTTTTTATTTATATAGAAACCTTTTCATCCAAATAATTCTTATTTTATTCTAACGCAACAAACAATAATTTACTGTACAACCAGTTAATATAAACTGTTGAAAAAATATTACATGCAACCAATTTGTATCATTAACCTTTTTTTCATTCAAAAGACACTTGTCTAATGTAATATAGAATACGTTATGTATATGGCAGATGCAAATCATTCAGACACATTCTTAAAAATTAAAAATCGAAAAAGTATAATATGTGTAGAAGTAAAAATAACATAAGTACACACCAAAGTTTTAAAATTCAAGAACTGACTTCAAAATTAGACATTAATACTTCCTGATTCCATGAATACAAGAATAAGGCGGAAGTTCAAAGCAGTATTGTTTTAGACTTATTCCAAGCACACATCTACAGAAAACTATTTCTGTAAGGCGATTGAAAAAAACTTTAGTTAGCTGAAACAAATATATACTATACAACAAATCGTAATTATATCTACTATATTTTCATTTCATTCCTACCATTCTAATAAGGATATCCCTAGATAAATGTTGAATTTTAAATATTTCATTATTATAAATTCAAAAAATAAAAATGATAGCAATTTTTATGTAAAGCAATGCATCATATTCGTACACAGATCTAACTTCAAACAAATTCTTTGAAAATTTGCCGTCAATATAAAAAAAATTCTTTGTTCTCCATTCTTTAAGCTCTAAATATCAGTGTTTATTTCCTTGTTTATCTGTCGTAGAATTTTAAATATTTCATTATTATAAAATCAAACAAATAAAAATAAAAGAAACTTTTATGAAAACAGTGCATCTTATTTATGCAAAGAGTTAACTTTAAACAAATTCTTTGAAAATTTGCCATCAATGTAAAAAAAAATTATTTGTTCCTCATTCTTTAAGCTCTAAATATCAGGTTTTATTTCCGCGTTTATCTGTCATAGAATTTTAAATTATTCATTATTATAAATTCAAACAAATAAGAATAATAGAAATTTTTATAAAAACAATACCTCTTATTCATACACTGAGCTAACTTCAAACAAATTCTTTGAAAATTTTATATCAATATAAAACAAAATCACAAAGTAAATTCTTTGTTGCAAATTTTTTAAGCTCTAAAGGTCAGGTTTTATTTCTGTGTTTATCTGTCATAGAATTTTAAATCTTTCATTATTATAAATTCAAACAAATAAAAATAATAGAAATCTTTATAAAAACAATACCTCTTATTCATAAACTGAGCTAACTTTAAACAAATTCTTTGAAAATTGCCATCAATATATAAAAAAAATTCTTTGTTCCTTATTCTTTAAGCTCTAAAGATCAGATTTTATTTCCGTGTTTATCTGTCGTAGGATTGCTGAAAACTAATTCTGTAAGACGAGTCTAGACATGATCGTTCCCAGAAATGAAAAGAGTTTGAAAAATTCCCAAAGGAAATCAGTTGAGGCTTAAGTTAAAAATGAATCTTTCGGGCAGAAAAAAAAGGAAGAGGAAAGCAAAGCCATCGGATGAACTGATATCTAAGAAATTTTTTTCCCAATCCATCCAGGGAATTCGTGGCTAAAGAAAGGAATATTGATAGGGATGTCGGGGTTTCTTAACTTTTTCAAAGGACAGATTCTGTTTTATTTAAATAAAAGCCAAGAAACCAATTTAACGTTGAAAGAATTCCGATAATTCAGTATCCGATTCCTCGCTAATGCTGCCAGATTCTTTCCGAAACGGGAAAGTATGCAAATCAGATGCATTTCGTATCACTGAATGGCATCCAAAGGTTTCACCAAGTCCGATTCTCTGAATATTTCCCGCAACATAAAATTAACCAATGAATCATTTCCTGATATTTCTCTTCGTAAGAAAGATAAAATATTCCTATTCCACGAATTCTCGGCTTGGTCTAATGTAGGAAAATGCGATCAACTGAAACACTTAAGATAGAAAAAAATATAATTCGGTCAGATATTTATCTTTCAAATGTATTAGAGGACTTTGTTTATTATGTTTTACTCTTCTCAAAATTATAGGGTAATTTTTGATCGTTTTATGAATAGAGCTTATAAGCCAATTTCCATATTAATGGCCAATAATTTTAAATTTATACTATTCTATGATTATAAGATTTTTTTCATTATGATTTTTGCTTAATAAATGGCAGTCATTTGTCTGTCCAAGTCCGATTCTCTAAATATTTCCCGTTACATAAAATTAACCAATGAATCATTTCCTGAGATCTCTCCTCGTAAGAAAAATAAAATATTCTTATTCCAAGAATTCTCGGCTTGATATAAAGATTCAGATAATGTAGGAAAATGGATCAACTGAAATAATAGAGGTAGAAAAAATATAAATCGGTCAAATATTTTTTTTTTGAAATGTATTAGTGGAATTTGTTCATTATGTTTTATGCTTCTCAAAATTCTAGGGTAATTTTTGATCGTTTTATGAATAGAGCTTATTAGCAACGGTTTCCAAGTCCGATTCTCTGAATATCTCCCGCTACATAAAATTAATCAATGAATCATTTCCTGATATTTCTTCTCGTAAGAAAAATAACATATTCTTATTTCACGAATATTCGGCTTGGTATAAAGAATCAGATAATGTAAGAATATGCGATCAACTGAAACACTACAGGTAGAAGGAAATATAATTCGGTCAAATTATTTTTGAAATGTATTAGAGAATTTTGTTTATTATGTTTTACCCTTTTCAAAAATTCTAGGGTAATTTTTGATCGTTTTATGAATAGAGTTTATAAGCATATTTCCATATTAATGGCCAATAATTTTAAATTTATACTATTCTATGATAGTAAACTCTTTTTTCATTAAGTTTTTATTTTTTTTTTCCTTAATAAATGGCAGTCATTTTAAATTTATAGGACACTAAGCTCTGCTTCATTAAGTTTTCATGGGTTTTTTCCCTTAATAAATTGCGTAGTTTTCAGAAAAAATAGCATTTTAGTAGATATTCTGTTATTTTCACTTGTAAGTCTTGTTTTTTTAAATACGTAAATAAATTTATTTAGTAGTGAAATATTCCACGGAAATTAAAATAAAAATTAAAAGTTCATAACTTATTTTCGTATATGGTTGATATTTATACGTTCATGAGCTGCGTAATGTATGGAAATTTCAAATTGTTTTCTGGTTAACACTGAAATTAATATTATATTTTTTAAAGATTTGTTGCTTATTTTTTAGATGTTTATGATTTCTTTACGCAATTTATAGAATCTATAACTATACAGATCAAGAATTTGCTTAATATTTTAGAAAAATGTGTTTAACATTTTACAAGTTATTTTTTATATAATTATCCCTTTTTTACTTATTTGTATCCATTTATATAATTAAAAATTAAAAATATCTATCTTTTAGATTTCGAATTTAATAATTCTCAAATGATAAAGTTCGATCAATTTTTGATTCATTATTTTCCATGTCATAGCATTTGATCATAACTAAAAAATCTTATAGTAAGACATTACATTTCCATTAACTCGTTAGACTACCTTAAGATGAAATTTCATTAATAGATAAATTCTGCATAAGATAAGTATCAAAATATCTAGAAATTTTTGCAATATTATTGCATGACCAATTTTTACTAATAAACTGTCAGATAACTTTATATCAATTTAATTTCGCATTAGTATAATATAGTATTCTTAAATAGAAAAGCAATGCACATTCACTATCTTTTCCCTTTATTCCAATATTCTGCTATTTCTTGCTTATAAAATATATTTTCGATAATAATACAAAAATTCCCTAGAGATTATATTTATATCCTTCAAAAGTTCTTTTATATATCCGGTGCATGTTAAATATGTTTTTGAGATCTACGCATACAGTCTTTTTCACAACATTCTGTGACTGATTCTGACAGGTTCAAAAAGGATTTCAAACTAAATAACTAGATTTAAAAATATTATCTACAAATGGGGGTTTGAAGAAATAATTATTAAATGTGTGCCCAGTTTTCATGTCACTAAAGTATACGATTAATCGCTTTTTTATTGCATGAGAACGGAATATCTATAGTAACTAGCCTATAAGAGTTTTTCACAGCATGGTTAGTTGAATCACTGGGAAGAGCTTGGCGACCATTTGGCGATAACATGCCAAATGTCGTGCTGGAAACATCGATAATTTTCACGATCCATTCCATAGGAGCTGTAGTACATCCTGATTGGCAGAGAAGGTTATACGCTATAGTCTGGAAATGAATTTGAAAATGAAATCTAGTATCCTTTCAAATCATCTCTACAAAAAAAAAAGTTATGTTTCATTTTATTTCATTTACAAAGCATTTTTTAATAGAAATGAAAATTCAAGAAACCATAGATAACACTTTTCACAAAAAATGATCACCCATAGATCATATTTTTTTGGACAAATTTGTAATTAAATTGATAAGAGTAACTTTTCTCATTTTTTTCTCTGATGACATTTAAAAAAACTGTTTACCCTTAATCTGTGCTTGCTTCCTTCCTTAAATTGTGTCGCTATTTCTAATAGTACTTGTCATTCACAAGGCTGCTAGATAAATCAGCAATTTTAAGCAGAAATTTTTATATCTCTTGTTTTTCTGTAGCTCCATCTAGGGCCAAGTGTAGGAATCAGCTGCACACGCATCACAACCCGTTTTACGGAGGAGATTTCATTCATCCATCAATCATAATTTAGACCTGAAACGAAGAATTATCATCTCTGATCTAGTATCTTCAGCGGTATTACTCTCGACGTAGAGGACTTTGTGACTACGAGAGGTTTATATGTACGTTAGCCACCTCTACAAACGGGAAGGTAGGTTCTTTGGAGGGTGGATTCAAACTCATAACCCAAAAGAGACAAATCCAATGCCCTACCAACCAGGCTATCAAAGCCCATTTTTCGTTGTATTTATAAGAAACAATAAAAAAGTTTTCATAATAAACAATAAAGAGTCTTTGAAAAAATATTATTTTTCATTAGTAGGGGTATATCAATTCGTCTTATAGCTAGAATTCTTTCAACTCTAGGCAAAACATCTAAAAACTCTATTTTATGATCTAAAAAAATAAAACACTTGGGAAAAAAAAGGAAAGGAAAAAAAAAGTTGAAAACAAGTTTAAAAAAAATCCTCCATCAAAGTTAATCCAATGCTATAAGATATTTATAGTTAAAATACCATGTCTGAGGGCAGTAAAGATTTCTATAAACTTTACCAAAAAAGTTTTTTACTGAAATTTTACCTGAAACTATTTGAAGAAGTCTCGGACCATCTGGATTATTATTAAGTTCTGGACGAATAAATTTTTTTTGTTTGTACTAAAAGTAGAAGTCTTAGACTTTTCTTCGTGGAATCAATAATAAATAACCCGGAAATGTTTTGGAATCGTATCATATTTGCAGATGAAAACATGCTCGGACTATCTTGGCTCAGATGGATGTGTAATAACAAAAAATGAACTTAAAAGAACTTAGTTGGAATAGTAAAACAAGGCGGTCACGTTTTTGTTTAGTTTAGTTATATTAGCGTCCCGCTTTTGAAGCAACACTGGGGCCATTTTGTGAGGGACCTCATCATTTTGAACCGTGATCAGATGACGAGGATGACACCTCTCTCTCCAAACTTCCACACCACACCAGCGGCATTTAGGGAAAGCATTTTAAGGAATTACCTTGGGTACTGCTTTGAATTGCGAGAAATTCGTTTGACGTGGTGCAGGTTTGTTTAGTTTAGTTTAGTTATATTAACGTCCCGTTTAAAGCAACACGAGGGCTATTTTTGACGTGGTGCAGGAAAAGATGAATTAGTTTAGTTTTTGATTAGTTATATTAACATCCCGTTATATCCATATTTTAGATCTTGAGTTCAAAAGCTCCTTTTTGGAAAATTCTTAGCCATCTCTGAAAAAAATGACTCAAAACCACATAGAACTAGACGGATGAAATCAGGTTCATGCTCTTTACATCGAATGTGTAGATTTCTAAGAAAGATCCGTTCGGGGGAATCTATCTGTCCTGTTGTTCAAATATAAGCTAACCCGATACATACAAGAGATCTAGATAGGTGAAATTTGGTACATAGATTCAACATATATATTGCGCATTTACCAAATTTTCAGCGAAATCCAATATGTGGTTGTTTAGTTTAGTTACATTAACGCCCCTTTTTGAAGCAACACTAGGGCTATTTTGGGACGGACCTAGCCATTTGAAGTGCGGTCAGATGTTGATGACGACACCTGAGCTGTCCCCCCCCTCTCCAAACTTCCACACATCACCAGCGGCAGGACGTTTGGTCCCGACGGATTTAACGTGCACCAGACCAGTTTACATGGTGATTCTTTGGTGAAATCGAGCCTCGGACGTACAACCCTCCGGTCCCAAAGCCGAGACATCACCAGACCACCACGACCCAGCATAGCGGTCAAAGTGCTCTAGCGAGTGGGACATATCAACATCAGGATTAAGTAATTTGCTTTTTATTCATGGGAAATTGAATCTAGTTCTTTATTTAAATAAATATTAAAAGACATTTTAAAATTAAGGCATTGAAAACAATTTGTTTTCTATTTTGTTTCGGATAACGGTCTTATTCCTACTGCTCGCAACATTCACGTCTGGTGTCTCAATGACTGACTATTTGGTGACCACAAAATCTAAAAAATAACCACCTCAGTCACCAAAATAAAATCTAATGAAAACAAACATTTAGGAAGAACTGAAAGGTAGAGGAAGTACAAAAACCAAACTAAGAATAGTATTGTTAAAAGAGCAATCATGTAAAAGTAACGAAATAAACTAAAAATAGTATTGTTAAAAGAGCAGTGATGTAAAAATAACAAAGAAAAACTAATAATAGTATTGTTAGAAGAGCAATAATGTAAAAATAATAAAAGGAAACTAAAAATAATATTGTTAGAAAAGCAATGA
>JAPMOQ010043583.1:0-12771 GCA_026543055.1 Argiope trifasciata | reverse complement strand
GAAATTTTTTCCTGTTTCATAGATCTTTCTTTCTAACTAATCTGATCTAACTTTCTCTTTTCTTTCCGATCTGATCTTTTTTAATAATATGGCATATATCTGAATTTTGAAAATCTACAGTAAATCTCGTATTCTTTAATTTTTTTACAGTGGAAGCCACTTAATGTTATATTATCAAATTACTTTGGTTCCGAAACTAGGTATTCAAATATACAAAACAAAAGTTCCGCTGAATATAATTTAATGTATCAGCTTCGAATTGATCGACTTTTTCCTTTCAAAAAAATTTTAACGATTGACATTCATGAATGTTCTTGTTCCTTTCTTTAAAAGAATATCTGGCCGGTATTTTTTTCATGGGCTGGGATTAAACTAAAAGATATATTATCAGGTTTGGTTCAAAATATGTTGCTTTGCTATTCTCGTGAATTTATTTGAGTTTTAAATACAAAACTGAAATTTTTAATACATACTAAAATTTGGCTAAAATAAGTCAATGTAATTCTGTGGTCCAAATAAAAATTCTACAATCCTTTCTTACTAAAATTTTGAAATTTTTTTGAAATTTTACTGCGAAAAATCAAGTAATAAGGGTTGATTATTCTTAGGAGCACAAAAGTGTTGAAAAAACCAGCCAAGAAAGTCGAAAGAAGGTTTTGAAATCCGCAGTGATGTATCCTTCTTGGACTTTAAAAAACAATACAAATACAGATAATACAATATGTAAGTGAAATGTTAAAGAATTATTATCAGTGAACAAAAATTGATGATTTTTTAAAATTATTATTTTATTAATAAATTATAAAAACCCTACGGCAAGAAGTATTTTTTCTTTCTTCTTTTACCTTAGTATGGCAGAAAAGTCTACTTGATTTGACATGATTTATTTTTATTGTTATCTATTGGTTAACATTATCGAAATTTGAAATAGTCATATTAATCAGAAGCAACAGTTTTTTGTTATTTATAATATAAATCTTAGAAGCCCAAAGGTAAATAATTTTTTCCTCTCCTTTTAGGTTAGTATAGCAAAAATATACCATTTGATTTGACCCAATTTTGTTTATTGTTATCAATTAATTAACATGACCAAAATTTGAAAACCTTGAAATGGTCACATTAAGCAGCAGTTTTTTAATTTTTATCTATAAAATAAATCATAGAAGCCCTAAGGTAAGTAGTATTTTTTCCACCTTTTATCTTAGAATGGCAAAAACATACCATTTGATTTGACCCAATTCTTTTATCTTTATCAATCGGTTAACATTACAAAAAATTGTCAGATTAAGCAGGGAACTACTGTATTTTTGGTGAGTCGTGTTGTATTTCGTCTGAATCCAAGGAACAAATCGATCACTTGATAATTAAAGGGACAGGAAGATTTAAAAGACGCATTATGACTTAATGAAGTGAAGGGAAATGTTATCTCCACTTTAGAAATGATGGATTCTTTTATTTTATAACTCATTAGTGGAGACTTTATACTGTTAAAAATCTGTAAAAAAATTCTCTAATGCAATAATAAATATGCGGTGTTTTTTGAGTTTTAAATTTTCGTTTGTCACATATTTTCAATCTAAAAAAGTAAATTCATTCTTGGAAAAAGGGATTAAAGCCTTTTAATAATAGAAATTTAATGATGATATAATTAAATAATAAAACAACCTCTAGGATAATTAAGCACATTTTTGAAAAGCATTTATAATTAATAATTAAGCACTTTCTTAAATACATATTTCAATTTGATGGATAAAAATAAGATTCAAATATTTGGAGCAATTACTGCGGCTTATTTATTTTTTTAAAATCTGTACTACAATTTAATGCCTGATTAATTTCTTGGTTAAAACAGTATTTATTTTTAAATTAAGAGATTATTTTATTTAATTATATATCTTGACCCTCAGTAATATAATTCAAGATTTTAAAAAAATATTTCATATTAGACACAGTCACTCAAATAAAAAAATATTGAAATTTTTTTAAATGTATTATCTGTAAATTAAATATTTTCGTTATCATTTCGTAAGTGGAAAATTCAATAATAGAAAATATAGTTTAATATATTCCAGAAAATTTAATTTAAATATTTTAAACGAGTATAAAAACACAATTTCTCATACTAGTATTATAATTTCATTTCTATTTATGAATAAAATAGTTTTTAAGAATAAAATTTATAATTTTCTACTTTATAAAATAAAACAGAATTAAAGCCGAAATAGCATAAGAGCAAATAATTGAATATGAAATTTTAAAAAATCACTGATAATGAAACTGTGCAACAAAAAATAATAAAGATAAATTTAATTTAAAAAAACACATTTGTTGCTATTGAATCACTAATACACTTTTCAATAGAATAATTTTACGAAATACGTTTTACAATTTGATTGGAAAGGAATAAAGTTTTGTCATATAAAATAGTATTCATTTGAATCTGACTAATTAAAAACTTTGGAATCGTAACAAAATTCTATTTTTTCAAAAGTTTGGATTAAGAAAAAAATTTCATCAGAAAGAGAAAAAAAACAATTTTTTTAATTATTACTGCCAGCAAAGTTTTGTTTTTATTATTTAGCATTTTTAATTTATAATTAATAGTAGGAAATTGCTGATAAGTAAATGTCAATTGACAATTATGCAACACATTTTTTAATAAACTGTATAATTTACATTTAATATGTCTGTGATGATAAGAAGCTCTTAAGATTTCATGAAAATAATTTAATTTAATGCATGCAATAAAAATAATAAAAATTTTGCAGACAAAGTATGGAACTGAAGTATGAAAATTGTAATTAAAAATTGAGTTTGAAACATTTATATTTCTTCTTCTCTGTTAAATATTTGGTTGAGTCTTACTGTCAAAGTAAAATTTATATTCGATATGCATTCCAGCTATGTAGGAAAATAAATGTTGCCAACAAAGGAGTTAAAATTTCTTTGGATAAAATAGGGGAAAAGTACGAATATAAAGGATGCAGTATTTACGGGTTCAATTACAATGATTCCATGTTTTTTTAAAAGTAAATGATTTTAATAATAGTGATAGTGAGATTTATTCATTGTTTTTGATTCATTACATTGTTAATTAATAAATCCTTCGATTATACTATTGGCGTTACTAAAGAATTATTCATTTTAATTTATTGTGGGAAAAGTAAAGAATTATTCTAATACGAAATGCGAAGTAAATAAACTCCAGTTCGTGGTCATTTCGAATTAATATTTTCAAATAATAGGTACTATTTAAATTATCATATGAATAGAAATTTCAAGGAACTATGAAAACCTAATTCGAATTAAAAGCTTTTCGAATAACTTAAGTTCCACAATAATTACTTCCATTCAATTAAGCAAGAAAGCCATTGTAAAATAAGCTTTAAATATAAAATTATATTAGAAAGATACCCATATTAGTGACAACAATTTAATAAAACCCTTTGCCTTCCTTTTTAGTTTTATATCATTTTGTAGAATTATAAAATTTGATGAGTCAATAAAGTGATTTTTAAAGTTAGTATTTAAAAATGTATTCTTTTTCTCAATGTAATTTTATGTTTTATTACGTATAATTAAATATTAATTTAATCAAGAGTCACCTTGGCATTCCATCATTATTTACATCACTTATTCAGGAAATATTTTAGTTTAATTCAACTTCATCATAAGTGCTCCATTCTTCGTGAGAAAACGCAACATACTTTTAAAAAGTAAAACCAGCTTCATTATTCCAAGTTCCATGCTACACTTTACTTAAAAGCATTTGGAAGAGTATTTTTTTTAATATTTTCTTTTACAGCAATGCTTTTAAAAAGCTTTGGAAAAGCCCATGAATAGAAAAGCGTGAAAGCAGGATTTTTATGTTTAAGCAGATCACAACTTCCAGCGTTTGACATCAATTTCACTCTTTGGACAAGCGCCAGTACCAGGAGGCCCTATTTTTCTTATTTCTCCAACATTTACCCCTTTTTTCTAAAAACTTGCAGTTATTTTTTTTTAAATCCATTTATTCATTGTCTTATTCTTTGTTTTTAGTTGTAAAAAATGAATAATCAAAGTTTAAGCCTAAAAATGATACTACATAAAAAAATAAAAAAAATGGAATGCAAAAATTTTTTCTCAGAAACTGGCACAAAAAAAGTTACTATTCAGTGTCTTGAAAAATGATTTGCAAAGAAGAATAAAGATATCTAGATAAATTTGGCTGGAAAATAAACCAGTAGGCTTAATCCTGGAACAGTAATTCTTGGAAAGATGGAATGTTGTATGACAGATGTACAGTCAAACACACCTGCTCTCATTCGCCACAGGGAGTATTACTTGCTCATTCAAAATTCCATTCATTGTCTTATTCTTTGTTTTCAGTTGTATAAAAAATGAATAATCAAAGTTTTGGCCTAAAAATGATACTTCATAAAAAAAATGGAATGCTGAAGATTTTTCTCAGAAACTGGCGCGAAAAAAGTTACACTTCAGTGTCTTGAAAAATGATTTGCGAATAAGAATAAAAAAGAAGAAAGATGTCTAGATCAATTTAGCTGGAAAATAAACCAGTAGGTTTTAATCCTGCTACTGTAATTCTTGGAAAGATGGAGTGTTGTATGACAAATGTACAGTCAAACACACCTGCTCTCATTCGCCACAGGAAGTATTACTTGCTCATTCGAGTGAAAAGAAAAATAAATTCTTTATATTTATAAACAAAAAAGGAAGAAGGGAAAATAAAAACGATTCCGTAATGCAGCTCATCATTTTGAGCTAAAACTTTTTATATTTTAACTTCAGTTATCAATCTGGGATTTTTTTTCTCGTTTAACTAACATTTTTTTCTTTTCTTCACAGAAATGCCAGTAATAGCTTGTTTTTTTTATTCATTTATTATATCAACAAAATACAATTCTAGTTTATTTCGTGATGCCATCTATTTCTCACTATGAAGTGTTGAGAACTGCAAAATCAAAACATCATTTACTTTGGTAGGAATCTCATATTTCTTTTCTAATGATCCTGCAGTTTCTTTTTATCTGACATCTGATGTTCTCATAACAACAACAAAATATTTTATGCTCTATTTTCTGTGAGTTATCCGGAAAACAAAGGATCGTCCTAATATTCATTGCTTCTAAGTTCAAATCATTTACTAAAGTGTAATTTTACTTAAGTAATTTATTATTACTTATTATTATTACTATTATTAATGATTATAGTATAATAATATCTATAAGTAAATTTATATAATAATAATAATATCTATAAATAAATGATCTAAATAATATTATAAATTAAAATAATAATTATCTAAATAATTATAATTCTCTTTTTATAATTTCTTTTTTATAATAATAATTTTCTAAATAATTATCTAAATATCTATATTATTATATCTATAAGTAAATTATAATTACTTAAGTAAAATCAATAACATTCGCTCCTTTTATTAATTTTAATTTCTGTAATTTATACATTTATATCTATAACAGAAAACTAAAATTCAGTTTGTATTTTCAGTGTTTTATTGCATAGGCCATTTTGAATACATCGTCATTTATATTTGTGTAGTATATTCATTCAATTTTAGTTTTATTGTTTTATATCTAATAGTGATTTCTGTTTATTATTTTATTTTTACTTTCTGTTTATTATTTTATTTTTAATCGCCAAATAAAAGTAGATCTCTAGATTCAGATGAATTTCTGCATTTTAGGTCTCCTGAAATTGGGAACCTTTATTTATTGTTATTATTCAATCATTGGTAGTCAATTATTATTATGCCAGTCAATATGTGAACACTTAACTTGATTGTTTGATTTGAAATGAAACTTGATTTGAAATGTGAAATGTACTTTTTTATTCAATAATTTAGATCCAAGGAAATTTTTTTATGGCTCATTTAAAAGCCTACAAAAAAAATTGAAAATTAGCCAAATGGGAGAAATTTGGCACATAATTTAGTAAACAAAACGCTGCCAAATGTTGATAAAATTTTTCGTAAATGCTTTTCGTTTTTAATAAGGCAAAAAAAGTTACATAATGGCATATTTCCGACATAGAAGCCATATGAGGCATAAGTGAAACATACCATAGATTTATCGAATAAAATATAGTATTAAGATAGAGGAACAAATAATTAAATTTATAAAACTACGATGAATTATTTAAATAAATGTACATAAAATACAATGAGTTATTAATTAAATTTCCAAAAATATAATGAAGGAATTAATTTAGATTCTAAAAATAAAATTTATGAATTATATTGTATTCTCACGATATTAACTTTTCTTTCAGTGTAATTGATCAGGTTCTTATTCATTTTATAATATTATAGTATTTAAAACATTAAACGTCTGCTTAAATATATTGTATATAGTCATCAATATCCTTACGTCTTGAGTCATAATTAAATAATTTGTTAGTTTTCTGTTAGATGGGCGCAGTGAAAAATCGCCAAATAATGTAAAATTTTTGAACTGTTATGTCATTCGGCTCTTGGCGACTTGGCTCGCGTTTGTTCACATTGCCGACATTTAGGCACGGCTAATGAAAAAGTACCAAATAATTATTAGGAAAGTTATTAAGATTTAAAAAAATAAATCTAAAATAATACCTTATTAAGATAAAAAAATACTGAAATATGAAAATAAACCGCGAAATTTATTAAAAGAGGGTTAATCATAATGAAATTATTTAGGATCGAAAAATTTCTAAATCTGCCACTGACAGGTTTTAAAAAAAGAATATGTTATGTTCACTACATTTTTCCTTCTTTTATTTGTCTTTTTATATTAATCAATTATCCACTCATGTTCAGACTACATACATTAGTGTTTTTAAAACCAATATTATTCGATGAAGAAAAAATCCATCATGTCCAACAAACTTATGTATATTATTGTATCAAAAATTCTGATTTGAAGTCTCACATTGCAAACAATTCCCCTTTAACAAGTGATTAAGACTTTCTTCATTAATTACTTGAACAAATTTTGAAATAAATGCCTCAGTTTAATCCTCGACGCTTGTATATAAGTACAAAAATCCCTCTGGTTCACGGTAAATGCTCACTTTCCTCACAAGAGTTTTCGGCAGCTGCCTTTTAATTTAATTATCCCTCTGTCTGCCACAAGACGTGTTGGAGCTTTGCAAACACCAAAGAGTTGGACTTAATCGCATTTTTCTCCTGCTAAATGAATTAGCTCCCGCTCTTCCAGAGGAACAAGATCAAAACGATGGATCAGGAATTTGCCTTAAATTAATTAAAGCGCAATGTGAGTTGATGGAAAAACTCGCGGAGCAAAGGAGTGGAGGAGATGATGGAGTAGGGCTGTCAAATTGTGTTAGATGAGGATATGTTTATAAGCGTTCTGGAGGACTCGCTCTAAATGGCTTGGTTGGCTGATTAGAGATGATACGGAAGGGTGCAGTTATTATGTGATGGATCGAAGCCATCTGTCAGTGGGTTCAATTTTTGAACCTATTGACCTATGTAAATAACAATATTGAATGGTTATTTACAGTATCCTATTAGTATATGAAGGTTACTTATTCCAATTGTCATTTGACTGCTAAGTTCTAAGTAATTAAAAATAGATATGCATTCTATATAAATAAAAATGAATGTTTGTCTGAATGACTTGCTAAACTGTTCATCCTATTGCAATGGAACTTTGTCAGGCTTTTTGTTTAGACCTACTGGAGGGTTATAAGGAATTATCTAAAATTTAAAAAATAATTCGAATCTCAATCTTGTCTATTTACGAAGGATTAATCTCCATCATTCTTAGAGGAGCCTTTTCACAGATTATGCGAGAAATTTTGGGAGACCTATCCACGGAGTTTTAAATTTTCATTAAATTTTAGTGTCTTTCTCAGTAACTATCAAAAATATTGTCGTACAAATACTGTTTCACCATCTTAATATTCAAAAATCCCCTTTTCAACTATATTGCATATATATGTATATTTTTCCCCATAACTTCTTTACATCTCAGGAGTTTTGTTAGATTTTGGTTCATTTCATTCATCATTATATTCAATAACTTGTGTACAAAATAGGAATTGCAACATCACAATTTTGTGTAGAATATTAACCGTTTTGATTATATTTCCTTAGAATTTACTATAAATTTTCCTATTTCTCAAAACATATTTTCAAATAATTTTGTTGCATTATAATTTTTTATTTAGCATTATAATTGGCAATACATCTAAAAAATATAGTTTTAAACAGTTTAAAAAAAATCCAAACTTTCTAAATTTTTCCTTCGAACGTACTCGGATATCTTAAAAGAAATATACACTACAAATTCTACGTAATAAGAAATAGTACTGAAATATCAACTTTGAAGATAATATTGACATGTTGACTGCCAACTACGAGATAACTCGTAGATTACTTTCTTTTCTAGGACGAGTTATCTCGTTCTGTTTTTACTTGCCATTTTTGTGCCGCTACGAATAAACTCGTGGTATTATCAGTACTAATATCGATAGATGGCTTCTGGGAAAAGAACAAAAATCAATGCTGGCTTGTATGAACAGAAAATTTATTAATAAGAAAAGGAACGGAAAATATGATTATAAAAGTTAGTTCAAATTAGTTAGTGTTATTTTAGGCCATATTTCTGAAAATTGCCGTGGCATTCAACGTTTCAATTGTATAAAAATTCCTCGGAAGTAATGTTTTATAAAAATAGTGTTTTAACTACACTGACATTAATGTGTAGGTCAATATATCAAAATAAATAATAATAATATCAGACGTGTTTACTAAAACGTGTTTTTATAAATCCAATGAAAATAACAAAAGATGATTGTTCTATTTCATGAGTTAGCGCTATTTTAGGTCAGATTTCTAAACATTGTCCCGGCATGATCTTCCTTCTTATTTGTTAAAGCCTACTTGTGTTAAATTTTATAAATGAACGGTGATTAATAAAAGAAATCAAACTAATTTTTTAAAAATTCTTATTATTTATACTTATTTTCCTTAAATAATTTAAATTTTAATCCGTCATTATAAAAAACGAAACAAAGACATCTTAAGATAATAGGAATAATAAACACTGTTTCTCTCATTATTAGGAGTTATTTTTAAAAAACATGTCACCCCAAAGACAAATTCTATTCTCTGTTTAATCGAAATCAGGAAAGCGTGTTCTATTATTCCATTTTCTCCTATTTCTTCACACCCCAACGAAAGCTCACGATATGGTAAAAACGTGTGGATTTTGCAAAAATGAACAAAAGCGGCCGCATTTCTTTGTAGACTTTGCAAATGCCTAATAATAAAGGATTTCTTTTGTTCGCAGGGTTCCAGAAAGGGTCTATACGACCGAAAAAATCGATTTCTTTTATTCGAAACGAAGTCCTCTTTAGAAAAGTTTTTGAAAAACGGCTTGTCTCTGAAAGAATTCTAGAGTTGAACGTTAACAAATTGATCGGTTACCAGCTAGAGGATTCTGCGCAATGTGGTTGCCCTATATTTTATTTCTGGGATCCTTAAATATATCTATTGCACACTTTATAAAGAAATATTCGAATGTTCCAAAAATATTTGAATCATAATTTATTGATAAAGTGCATGCACAATTATAGATAATCAATTCCATATATTTGAATTGCTAAAAATATAGGAGATTTATATACCAGAAGATCAATTTAAGTAAAAGAGTGTCAAACTAAGCAAAACAAAGGTGAAAAGTAGTCATTTAGCTAATCATGATTATGTTTGGATTGTAATTAAACTAAATCATATATCAAATTATACAATTTGAAAAATGTCTTGTCTCTGAAAGAATTCTAGAATTGATGAATTGATTGGCTACCAGCTAGAAGATTCTGCGCAATGGTTCTGCCCTATATTTTTTTTCTGGGAGCTTAAAATATATCTATTGCACACCGTATAAAGGAATATTCGAATGTTCCAAAAATATTTGAATCATAATTTATTGATAAAGAATATGCACAGCTATAGATAGAGAATTCCATACATTTGAATATATTCCATATAGTATACCAAAAGAACAATTTAGGTAAAAGAGTGTCAAATTTAGGAAAAGAAAGGTGAAAAATAGTCATTTAGCAAAATATGACTATGTGTGAATTGTTATTAAACTGGTAATTAAATTAATCATCTATTGAATTATATAATTTGAAAAACGGCTGAAAGAACTCTAGAAAGAAGATTCCCTGAAGGAAGTCTAGAATTGATGAATTGATTGGCTATCAGCTAGAAGATTCTACTTGAAGTGGCTGCCCAATATTTTATTTCTGGGAACCTAAAATATATCTATTACACACCGTATAAAAGAATATTTGAATGTTCCAAAGATATTTGAATCATAATCAATTTTTAAGTGTATGCACAATTACAGTTAATGAACAGCATATATTTAAATTGCTAAGTTATAGGAGAATACAATACCAGAAAAAAAATTAGGTGAAACAGTGTATTAGTATTTATTGTATCTCGTGACTCATTTAATATTCATTCGGAATTCTCAAGTTTAATTTTAGAAAATGTGATTGAAATAATTTCTTTTAAAATGGATTAAACATAGAAAATATATTTATAACATAAAATCGTTAATATAGTGGTAATTTTTGTAAAATAAGATGGTGCAAAATTATTTGTACTACAACATTTTTGACGATTACTGGGAAAAACGCTAAAATTTAGCCAAAATATAAAACCCCTAAAGTTGGTCTCCCCAAAACTTTCTCGCTTAATCTGTCATAATGTTGTTACCTCTGAGAGTGACTTGCATGACATTTGCGTATTATATTAAACTTGGATTTAGCATTTCTACAGAATCAGTTGCCTTCTTGGCGAGTTATTTGGAGACTAATCCTTGGTAAATAGATGCCGTTTAGATTCAGTTTTTTAATTTTAGATGATTGCACTATCCCTATAACCATCAAGTAGGTGTAAACAATAAGCTGCCCAAGTTTCATAGCAATCGGATGCATGGTTTAGGCAGGCATAAGAGACATACAAACAAGCATTTATTTTTATTTATATGGAGGATAGTTGCATTTAGTTAGTAGAAGGGTGACTGAGCTTTGTTATACATTTTTTATTCATAAAATTCTAAATAAAATCCGTTCCCATCGCTCGTTTAAAGCTATAAGTGAAATCTAATTGAATTGCAAACGAACTAACATGAAAAATGCATGGAAATCCAAAGCCGTATACGCTAGTCCATCTCTAATACGCTTACGCAAGCCTTGTATAACCACATTTCGATATTTAGTCATAAAAATGGTGTGTGTTTTTTAATCGAGGTTTTTTAGGAAAGATACCCAGAATAATGAATTCAAAAAGCAAAAAAAAATTGTCCAAATATAAAATTTAATCCAAGCTGTTAGAGCCGTTATCGAGATTTACAAAATAAATTTTTATGTACATACAAAAATTGCTCGTTTAAAGTGATAAGATTTATATAGAAATACTTATTGGGCGCTGAAAATGTATGATGAATATACTCACACACAAGTTAAGAATAAGATTTTATAGAATGTGTATAACTGTTGAATATATATAATTCATGATACAATGAATGTGTTATAAAGAATGTATTTAAATCATTGTGCTATTGAAGATACAATATACATAGAATATACAATGTACATAAAATTAGAAGAAATATAGTATCAATAAAAATATTTTTTGACTGATTTGCTTATAAAAATTGCAGACAAAATTTCAAGGTTTTATTCTAAATTTATTGTTATAATAGGATGACAAAAATCGTTTTCTTTTGTCCAAAATTATAAAACAAATCCATGAAACGTTTGCTAATGAAAAGTTTTCTATATAATGCATTTTTTTAATAAAATGAAAGCTAATTTATAAATAATAGAAAATTAAGGATGTTTGCTCTCATCTGCTAATAAAAATTACAGTCAAAATTTCAAGGTTTTATTCTAAATATATAATCATAATAGGAGGAAAAAAAATCGTTTTCGTTTGTTCAAAACTATAAAACTAAGCCATGAAACGTTTGCTAACAAAAAATTCTTTATATAATGAATTTTTTAAATAAAATAATTTGTAAGTAATACAAAATTAACGATGTTTACTCTCATCTGATTACATTATAAAAATTACAGCCAAAATTTTATATTTTTATTCTAAATTTATAATTATAATAGGATAAAAAAATCGTTTTCTTTTATTCAAAATTATAAAACAAAGCCATGAGCGTTTGCTAACGAAAAATTCCCTATATAATGCCTTTTTTTAATAAAATGAAAGCTAATTTGTAAATAATACAAAATTAACGATCTTCCCTCTCATCTGCTTATAAAAATTACAGCCAAAATTTCAAGGCATTATTCTAAATTCATTGTTATAATAGGATGAAAAAAAATCATTTTCTTTTATCCAAAATTATAAAACAAAGCCATGAAACGTTTGCTAAGGAAACATTCTCTATGTAATGCATTTTTTAGTATAATGCATTTTTTTTAGTTTTTAACAAATTAAGAATGAGATTTAATAGAATTTGCATAACTGCTGAATTTATATAATTCATGACGCAGTTAAGGTGCTATAATGAATATATACAAATCTTTGTGCTGTTGAAGATACAATAAACATATTTAAATATAATTAGAAGAAATATATTTTTAGTAAGAAATAAATTTTAACTGATATGCTTATAAAATTTACAGTCAAAATTTCAAGGTTTTATTCTAAATTTATTGTTATAATAGGATGAAAAAATCGTTTTCTTTTATACGAAATAATAAAACAAAGCC
>JAPMOQ010043575.1:0-20878 GCA_026543055.1 Argiope trifasciata | reverse complement strand
CACACACACACACACACACACACACACACACACACACACACACACAAGTAAAAATACATATTGATGCTTAAGAAATATTTTCTGAAGGTCAGATAAAAACAGATTTATATTGATTCAAATTCTTTTTCGAGTCTATTATACTTACTTATTTAGATCTGCATATTCTGTATTCTTTAAAAAAACAAAGAAACGATATTGAAAGAATTCTGGTATATTGGTTAATAGGATAAAGAAATACAAATCTCTTTCCCCTATCTATGCCCAAATGATTTCTTTTCTGGGGACCTGAAAAAGTGACGTATATAGATTGAGACCAACTACATTCAGAATGAGTAGAATTCATAATCGAAAAAAAGGCTTGCCCCAATGCCAACTAATATATTCTACACAGTCTGTATTGCTTTGAGATTAATGCTCAATAATCCGATTACTATAAATGGCAGCCAGCACTACTAGCACAAGATATTATACAATATATCCTGGATGTTTTTCTGTATTCTAAATTCTAGTCAATATCGTGAAGATATCATTGCAAGATAGTTAGGCATTTTGTGCTAATAAAGAATATTCGCAACATTATTTAAGTTAATTATGAAAATCTGTTATTTTTCATCATTTCTGCAATTTGTTATTATATCATTTGCTCAATATTTTATAGAATATTTAAGGAATGCATGTTGTTGTTTCTGTTTTGCTTTTTCAAACTATTTATACGTTTTTAAAGAGTCTCTGTGTAAATAGGAAAAAATCAAATAAAAAGTCATTTCATAAACAATGATATTAAAAAATATATTATGGTTATTCTTTGGTTAGATTTCCGAATATTATTTTTTTCTTAATCTTCTGCAATGCGTCTTTCAAAAAAGAAACATAACGTCCTTTTCTTTCAAAAATAAATCAAGATCTTCTTTGCATCCTTCAAGAACAGCCTAAGGAGCAGAACGATATGAATTTGAAATCGATATTCCAAATTTGCCTTTGAGAAAGATATTTTGCAAAGATACATTTTATTAAAATGATTCTTTGATCACTGGAGTCTTTCTTTGATAAAATGTTCCAGACACTCAGAGCTTCAATATGGGAATATATTGTAGCCCGAGGTAGAAAATTGCTTAACAGGAAACTTTTGAATTCCAGTCTACGTTGTTATAAGTCACATATTGAATTGAAAACTGAGAAGATAGACGCAGACTCACAAAAAGAGAGTGGCAGTCATATTTTGAAAGCTCAAATTATATTTAATATTCTTTATAAGTAAGTTTAGATTGGGGACAAATATTTTTTTAAAATAAAGTTTTAACAAAGTCTTTGAAATATGAAATCTTGTCATGCTAAACACCAATTTCCAGTTCAATTGCGAAAATATTAAGTTAGATTGGGAACTTATATTTAAATTTCAATTTCTTTTCACTTCTGTTTAATACAATAATGTGAATTATCTCTTACTATTCTATTTAAATCATTTACAATGTGAAAATGCATTTTTCTTTTAGACACAATTGATAATTTCTTATTTATTTTTCACTTTATATGAGTAAATAAATACTTTATATACAAGATTTTTATTATTCATCCTAATATTATTTAGAATTTGAAATGTTATTTATCATGGATGCATTATATGACAATATTATTACTCTAAAACTTTATTCATCTTAAAGTAGACGAAACTGACATAATTTATGATTATATAATGACCAAATTTAAAAGAATGAAAAATTTCTATCCATAAATCAATGAGAAATCAGGTTTAATTTACTATAGAAGTTAATAGGTTAACACATTTTATACAAAATTTACAAACAAAAATCAAAGCAATCATAAAGTGATTTCGTCATTGATAAATTTAGACTTTTCTCAATCCAAAAACACATTGAATAAATTATTATTAGTACATTATTTCAAATTTTTTAATAATAAAAGTAATGTAATAACCTATTTAGACTAGAGTAATAAAAATAGGCGTAAAATCTTAAAAAGGATATTTATAGATTCTATCAAAATTTGAGCGAAATACAGAGAAAGAAATTATTAATATTTTGTCTATATTGTATGAATATGCTTATTTCCCCACAGGTCTTACGCTGTGCCTAATTCTAAAGATTTGGAAAAATGCGGAAAACTAAGTGCATCCGTGGGGGAATTGGAACTGCTGATCATTAATTAAAGAAATGCATAGGAGTCTATGAATTAAGAAAAAATAACGACTTAAGTACAGTACTAATGACACCAGATAAATCTTAGAACAATGGAAGACATTATGCTGGAAAGCTTAATAAGCCAGATAACAACATCAATACTGAGTGATCACTTTTGCCTTGTGGTCATGTTATCTGGCTACTAACCCAAAGGTTGAGATTTGGATCCTCACTATCTCCAATCGTAACAACATGATGTTAAAAATTGACAACAACTGTTTTAATGTGTTAGGATTTCTTTTATTGCCGAACGATGATTGAGAGGAATATCGGCGATTTCGTGGTAATTTTCTTTAAGTGTTCGTCTGCTTTTTGTTTAACATGATGATAGGTGTCCTGGGAGATGAAGAGTAACGTCAGAAATTGATCACTTCGTGGCCGTGGGTCAACTGCGTAGAAGAGGATGTCAATTTGATGAATCTGCCAGTGTTATGGACATGTTATGATAAAGATAGCTGGCGGCCACAACAAATCATGTCGGTACTGGCTGGGGGGGGATCGTTTTTTAACGCATAAAAGTAAATTTTGCATTCAATCGGATTAGCAGAGACCGTGCGGATGCAAAATAAATGATCTTGAAATTGGCATATGATCACACAAAAAACCTTAAAGGCATATGCAAGAGTAAAATTTGTTGCAGAGATTTGCAATCAGTATTTTAGAAGTATATCAAATTTTGGACTAAATTTGTTAAAAAGGAAGGAAGCATTGTTTATCTGTAGATTTGCATGCACATGAAAGTGATGGCTAAAAACTGTAACAACTTAGATGAAAATAATTAGGTATACAATATTACTGCCAAAATTATCGGCAAATTTTTAATTTTGAATCCATGCAATGAAAAAGGTGTACAGCAGTGAACATTAAGCTAATTTTTTTTCATTATATTACGATACAGAAAACGCGATTTGTTCTTTCGCAACTATTGGGATTTGATTCCCAATTTCAGTCCCGATCTTCGAGGATTCGTCGCTAAATCCTCTCTCTGCACTATACTCTTAAGATATAGAAAAAAGGATAAAAGAAAAATTGAGAAGTAAATTCCATATTGTCTATATATATATATGAAAAAGTAAAGGGAAGATAAAGCACTAACTAAGGCCGAGTCATAACCGGACCTGGTACAAACCCTCCAGAAGGAGACATGTCCCGCCATCGGTAGAAGGTAAACAATCCAGACCATTTCTAAATCCATTAGATTGGTAGAAACCAGTCTCTAAAATGACTATAAAATTATCTAAAATCTCTAAAATAACTCTAAATTTTTTGTTGCCAAAAAATAAAAAAAACCTTTTAAATATATTACAACGTGAGATGGCTCCAACAAAATGTGTATTTATCAGTACTAGCTCGTTTATAATTATTAAGAGGATCATTTACATTTATTAATTTACACCGATTCTATTATGGGACTCTCAAATAATACGAAAATCTATGGAAGATCATTGCGCTATTGATAGTTAATCCTTAGAATAACCTACTCAATTTAGTTCCGAATTTTTAAAAAATCATGCCATATTTATTAAATACGGAATTTCTGGTAGGATATTTAATGCAATATATACCAATTTATATGATTCTCATGCAAACTTGATTTGAAATAATTCGATATTTGCCATGATGTTAAATAGTCCTTAATTCTGTTCTTTAACAAAGCGAAAATTTGTCAACTACTCAGTAAAATTTGTACTCACCAAATACCTTCATTGGCTTTTCTGCTTCCACAGTTTGAAATTCTGGTGCTTCTGCGGAGACTTCACATCTATACGTTCCAGCACTATTGAGATCAACATGGCGCAGATATACGGACTGGCTGCCAGATTTTGATAGCTAAAATTAACAGATTAAATTTTATGTCAATTACAATTCCAAGATAAAATCGAATCAACATAGTAATATATTATCTTTTATACTTTTCGGTATATTTTATGATAGTTCTTTATCCAAGACAATGTTTTGCGATAAAAAAAATTATAATCATGATTTTGAGATGTAATGATGATAAAAAAAATAAGGAAAGTTGTAAATTTTAAATTGAATATAATTCTATAGGGAAAAATGTAATGATTATTGGTTATGAAATTATGTTTTATTACAGGCTCTCATTAATTAAAAATTAAAAAATAATAAATTTTTTGCAAACTATTTCTTTTTTTCTGGTTCAGCTGAATTATTTATGTAGTCACTGATCAATTTCCGATTCATCTATTATCTTACTTGATCAATTTCTGATTCACCGCACCTTATACTCATAATGATAATGATACCATTTAATATCAGGATAAATAGTTCTATTCATTTTCCTTCATTTTACATGTCAGATATAACACATATATACGTTGTAACTCATGAATTAATATAATTATTTTTTAATTTTATATGAAAGAAATTACCTACATCAATTTCTGGGGAAACAAGGCTAAATCATTTTTTAATGTATTTGCTGATAAAACCAATTTTTTTAACATTTATTTTTAAAAAAAATGTACTGGTGTTTTTCTGATTCACTACATCTTACAAAGTTAATATAATGTCAATTTGCATCTAATATAAAACCAGTGGAAATATACAAATCATATTGATGTTCCATAGATTAATGTCCGTTACTGTTGCAACTTAATGCCAATTTTCCCCCTTCAAACTTTTTTATTACTGTCTCATTGAAAATATAGCTATTCCATAAATTCAAAAGTGCTATATAACATCAAAAAAATTTGCAGTAAGTAATAATTTATTCTCCAATTAGGAAAGAAGAAAAATATAAAGGAGACAACATCCCAATTCTAATCGTAACCATAATGAATCTCAATACAATAACAAATATAAAGCTATTTTTAATAGAATTTTGGTAGTCATTTTCCATTTTTAACACAGTATTAAATTATTCTAATATGTGTTACTATACAATATGATAAAAATATTATGACTCATGTCAGGCATTGTTTTGTGTTCTAATCATTTTATTATATGAAGGAATCGAAGAAAGGTAAACCGCCACAAATTGCCAGATGTTAAAATCGTAGCTGCTTATTCCGACCCTGCCGAAAGTAAACAGAAAAACTTAAAAGACTGTGCTGGGTGTTGGCATTATCGGAAACTAAGATTGAATCCTAAGGAGCATAAACGACCATTATATAACCCTTCTCATGGAATGTAGTTTCCTTCATCTTTGGGAGATAGTCACTCCGCACCATTTTTTTTCCTATTAGGTTGGTAGAAACCAATAATCATTTCGGAAGCTTTTAATTCTCATATCTGAAATGTCTCCTCTCACACCCCGAGGGATGCTAATCATTAAAATAGATAAACTAAAAAACAAACAAAATTATATACAAAATAATAAAAAAACATTGCCTCGGAATTTCTACAAAATATAAATTAACATTTAAAGCAATTTAATCAATCTTTCTGCATTATAAAGGTAAATTCTTATCGTCTGCTATAATTGATGGCCGCCTCGTTGGTAAAACGGTTGATGTCTCCCGTTTTCCTTTTAAAATATAAATTTTTGAATATGATTTCTTAAAGTTGATTTTATTTTATAATGATGTTTATCAATTATCTTACTATCATTACAATGAAATTTAATATCTAAATATGTTCTAAAAGATGACAATCCAGTTTTTAATTATTATGTCAAATATTTAAATCACGTTAAAGATAAACGATATCCATGCATAAGAATAAAACAGCAAAAACTAATTAATTGAATATTGAAATTTGTTTATTAGTTAAATTAGCTCTGTCTAACATTAGTGTCTTTTGAACGAAAGGCAAAAAAAATTAATTTATATTTTTTTCTTATAAAATTTAAATTAATATTTGGCATTGGAACTGCGATTCAAAGCAATTCTAATTAAATTTAATAGGTTTAAATGAAAATATACAAACTAGAACCCCATTTTATTTTCCGTATTTAAAAAAATCAATGCCACAATTTTCTATTTTTCTTTTTATATTATGATCTAATCAATTTTTATTAGTCGTATGGAAATTCATTTAAAATAAAAGAATATTTTTGTAGCCGGTATTTAATTTTTAATTGAATTCTTTAACTATGTGCAATGTGTATCTTAAAATTAAAATCAAACAAGTATTTTTGAAGATATTTTTTCAAAAAATAATAAAAAAAAGAAAGATGCTACAGAAATAATGCAAACAAAAAAAAGGCAACGTTACCTTGATGTGTAGCGATTTGAAGCAAGAAAAACGAAAAAAAATACTTTACTCTAGACGAAGGCAATATTTGAAATAATTTAAGAAATACGATCATAAAAAACCTACAAGCGATTGCAATAATATTTAATCTTCGAAACTCAACGTATAATTGCCTTCATTCTATCGAACACTGCAAACATTTATAGCGAAGCAATTTGTACCGACTCGACAAAAAAAGAATTATTATTACTTTTCTTTCTTTTTTTATTATCAAATAACGGATCTAAACAAACAGGAAAAAATCTTGGAGCTTCAATTTTGAGATGGCTCATCAAATTTTTGTTTACTTTCGGAATAGAAAGAAAAATAAATACGTTACAAATATAAGTGAGTTTCTAAATCTTATCTTTATCAAGAGTACAGAAAAAAAAATGTGTTGCTGCTATGTTTTTAGAGATATACCTAATTTTGAAAGGCAGAAAAACTTCCTCTAAATTGGACTTGTATTAAATGTTTGCTTTGGCCTTGTTTACCACAATTTTTGTTCTCTATCTCGTAGCGTTTGTGTTTCATGGATTTCCCAAAGGCCCAGGACCTTAAAAATAATACAAGAAATCGAGATAAGAAAGTATTTTAGACTGCAGCAGGGGCAAAAAAGAATCAAAATTTCACCTAGGGATTGAAGAATGTACACATAAGAAACGAAAGTCGCAAAAGATGCAAGAGGAAGCATACAAGAGAAACTGTTTTCCGAATACTTCAAAGACTATCGAAAGTAGGAAACATGTTGCTATTTTTTTAAAAAAACAACAAAAACTTTTGTTCACATTACATTTGTCGCAAGGGAATTTAAGCATGTATAGTTCTTTATTCCGGAATTCAAAAGATATTCTTCTAGGAATCTTGTATTTCAGACTCTTAAGGTAATATCAATTTCTAATGCTATAAAATATTCCAAAGAGAAAAAAAGATAGATAAAAATGATGCGAATGCCAAAACAAGGAAAATAATGATTATAAACATTTATTTGATTTGTTCAAATTTGTAGGCAACAGTTATTATAGTTTTGAAAATATGATCAAAATGATACCGATTTTGTTTTTCTGTTTCTCTAAATTTTTGGAACTTTTTTCCAACGAATTAAGAATTGCTGACGGTTTTAAAGATAAAGATACTTGATATATATTCATGCGAAGAAGCAAAGATCTTCAGATTGTAGTAAAATTTCTGATCGAATACGCCGGAGCCATTTTTTCTACCATTTACTCATAACATATTTAAAAAAAATTAAACTCAGGGGCATGGCAATTCATTTGGGCCAGTGCTTATTGTGCTCATATCTGCTTTCTTAACCAAGGGCTCTCGGAAGCCAGACATATGACCCGGTAGGGTTGTCAGCCTAACATGGAGCCCCTCCCTCACCATGTTTGGTTTCCAAGCATGCTTTGTCAGTTTATCACTATGTTTTTATAGATATACCTAATTTTGAATGGCAGGAAAATATCCTCTAAATTAGAATTGTATTGAATGTTTGCTTTTGCCACATAGATGAATAGAAATGATATAGAACAGAACGGTACCACTTTTTGTTCCCTATCTGGTAGCGTTTGTGTTTCATGGATTTCCACAAGATCCGAGATCTTAAAAAATAAGGCATAAAATCGAGATTGGAAAGTATTCTAGACAAAAGTAGAATGAAAAAAAAAATTAGAATTTCACCTAGGAATTGGAAAATGTAGACACAAAAGATTCAAGAGGAAACATACAAGAGAAAGTGATTTCCGAATACTTCAAAGACTACCGAAAATAGGAAACAGTCTTTTTTTTTTTTGAAAAACTGACTTTTGTTTACATTACAGCCGTCACAGTTGAATTTAAACATGCATCTCTCTTTATTTCGGAATTCAAAATATATTCTTCCAAGATTCTTGTACTTCAAATTCTTAAGTTAATATCGATTTCTAATGCTATAAAATATTCCAAAGAGAACAAAAGATAAATAACAATACTGTGATTTAGCAAAAATTGAAAATAATGATTATTTAGATTTATGTGATTTTTTCAAAATTGTAGGCCAGAGCTGTGATAATTTTGAGAATATGATAAAACTCACACCTTTTTAGGTTTTCTCTTCCTTCATTTTTTGGCACATTTTTCCAGTGAATGGTGAATTGGCCCATATTTAAAGGCATAGATAGTTTAGATATGTTAGGTGCTTGAATGCATTTAAAGGTAAGCATGGTAAGCATGCGAAGTATCTATATAAATGACAATGGTTTTGTGTTTTACCAGTTTACTGTTACTTTATTTTTATAATTTAAAAAGTTTTTCCTTCAGAATTATTGAATTAGTCAATGTATAAAAACCCCAATTATACAACGCTGCAAACTGCATTTCAGTCATTAATTACTTATCTGTGTTTAATTTAAAGAAATCTGTTGCAGAAACTTATCAGACACTTTTAGAAACTTATTGTAATGCTTCTCCATTGTACCCTAATTGTTGGTTTGGTTTCAACGATTTGAGAGTGAGGATTTCAATGCCAATGGATGGTAAAGAGCAACTACTGAATGACAAAACAAATTAAAAGACAATCAATTGCAAAACTTATTCGAAGAAAATGGTGAAAAGATGCAGAAAATTATCGAAAACATTTTGCTTGATATATGTTATATAATTTTTCTCAATAAAGGACTTTTTAGAGTGAAAAAATGATCAAAATACATTCAATCACCTTATATATGTGCTGCGAGGACTAATTACTCAAAATGTAACAAAATTTCTAAGCGTATACTCTGAAACCCTGTTTTCTATTGTTTATGATTAACAAATTTAATACTAATTAATTACGGATATTTGTAATTAAATGTTCATTAATATTTCTCCGTGTTTAAGAAAGAAAAATACTTTCATTGTACATAATGTTTAAATTATTTTTCCTTTAGATATCTTAGTAGTGAATATCCAAACATTAAAATTTCAAAAAAAGTTAGGAGTTTTCCCCTTTCTTATAATCTATTTTTTTATCTATTATATATAATTATTCACTTTTTTATAATATAAGGAAAATATTATGTTCCGACAACTCTTTAAAAAATCTCAAGAAAGTATGAATTAAAATACCATCTCATTAAAGGTTGAAAGCTTTGAATCGGCAAATATAGGAGAAAAAGCAACATTCGATGACAACTGTATTTGGAAACTATTATTAAATTCTACCATAACATTGTCTTTATAACTCAACTTATATAATTATCTTCACCCCACGAAAAATTTGAAATATTTGTTTCTAAATACTTTGTGCATATTTAGAAAAAAAATAATGCAACTAAGACAAGTAATTTTTTTTAAAAAAAAAGCTTCTATTTTGAAACAGCACAAAAAATTTTACTTCCTCTTATAGCGCAGAGAAAGCTCCGTATATGTAAAAAATTGAACTCGAGATTTTAATGAATCTCCACGTTTAATACCTACATGAGGTAGAAAATTTTGGAAAATGTCTATTTGCCCCTCTTGACAAGAATAACTCAAAACCGCTTTGAGCTAGACGGAAAAAAATTTGGTTCCTTGGTTCAACACCAAATTAGTAGACCTAATTTTAATCAAAATATTTTCGAAGGAAGAATTTCTCTATGACTGTTCGAATATAATTTAACATCGATAACTACAAAACGATGAAAGCCAGGTGGACACAATCGAACACATATATTTGAACGTCTATATTGCAGACATCTGTCATATTTTCAATTAAATCCGATGAAGAGCTGATCATCTATCAGTCTATACTTCCAGAAACAAGTAAACTTGATAGCTCAAAAACTCTCTATATATTAAATATGATATAATTAAACATATTAAACATGTTATGGGATTTTATGACAATAACTTATAAATCGCTGGTGAAAAACGCAGATCCAGTTTTCGAATGTTATCAACCGGAGCCTTATCGTCAATTAATACGAAAAGGCGATACAATAGTTTCAGAAAAATTCCTAAATTCACTCCGACTGATTTGTGTGTGTGTATGTGGTTTCTAAATTGAAAACATGGAACAATGTAAAATTTGAAAAAGAAATGCAGTCATTAATTTCATACACTAAGTTTTCTAATAGCTTAGAAAAAAACAACCATTGTCATGTTTTTAGGGATAAACATTATTTTGATAGACGATAAAACTTCCTCTAAGTTGAACTGGTATTAAATATTTGTTTTAATTCTGTTTACAACAACTTTTGCTTTTAATTCCTTTCTTTGTTGCAGAGTTTGTATTTTTGGAATTTCCCCAAGGCTCATAAGAATAATCTAGAAATCAAGATTCGAAGTATTTTTGTCAGTATCAACAAGAGAATCACAATTTCACCAAGGGATTCGCGAATGTGTACACAAGAAGCGGATGAGACAAAAGATTCAAGAGAAACGTACTGAAGAAATTGCTTTTCGAATACTTCGAAGAGCATGGAAGGTTGGAAGTATACAGTTGCATTTGAAAACAAAAGTATCTTTCGTTCACATTACAATCGTCACCAGGGAATATAAGTATTCTTCTTGTTTCTTCTTATTCTGTGATGTCAAAATAATTCTTCTAAAATTCTTACGCTCTGGAGATTTTTATGTTAATATTACCTAATATTATTAAAGCATTCAAGAAAATTGCATACAATTCTTTAAGGAAAAATTAAGTGTATATCATAAATTGAAAGTTATTCATTTGTACTGGGCTTCATTTCACAGACGCTGAACCAAAATTTGACTCTCACAAACACATCTAAGATTTCAGGCTGAACATAAGCATGAAATTTAGTTGGTAAATTTGTTTTAAAAGTTATCAAAATATTACAAGTCCAACAATCATTTTTAAAAATGTAACTGAATTTACAGAAATGTAATTGAAATTATAATTTTTTGTAGGATTTTACTATTTTGATTTAATTTCCAGATAAAAGTTCTAATTATTTGCTAAATAATTAAGAATTATTGGAATACTTTTTGTTTAAATGAAGTACCCTTTAATTTCGATTTTGTGTTTAGTTACGATTACCCCAATTTTCTGTACTCCAAAGAAGGAAGAATTTTGTTGTCAAGAAATTATACATAGTTTGCATGTTATCAGATAATGTTTGTATTATCTTTTCGTATGAGACGGAGAACCAAATTTTCCACATAAAAAGCTTAAATTCTTTGATATTCCTTATTATTGAAATAATTTGACATCATTAGAATGTTTAGAATCTACCCAATACCAAACATTGAATATATATATATTATATATATATATATATATATATAATATGATATTATGGCAGAATCGCAATTTAAATGTCTAGTTAAACGGCAAAAATGAGAACTTTGTCTTTATCAAAAGTAGCTTAAGCGAAAAAAATTTTGATTGTTTCTGGTATTGAGGAAAAACTACATTGAATATCAATTCTACAAACACATCAGTTATTATAGCAGTAACTTGGCTTTGGTATCATTTACAGTTGAAAAACATTGTTTCTTTCCTAGCTTTAAAAACACTAAGTATACTAACAATTTGAAACATTACATCCCCTTCTGCTGTTATATGCTTTTTTAATCTAGTACATTCTGAATCTCATAAGAGTAATAAAGGTTCCAAAAGCTATGGCTAAAATTGTGAAACTTATTAAATTGCAGTCCTTTAATTGAGGAAAACTGTGTTGTTTCCCATCGAATAAATTGCAGGATTTCAAAACAATATAATTATTAGATTTTTTTATGTATGAGATGAAAATGATAGAGAAACCTGCCAACAATCTGCCAAATGGTAGAGATGTAATAGAGAAATAACTTCAAAAGAAGGTTTCATGTTTAATGAAGAGAAACAAAATATGAAAAAAATCCTCATTCGTTACAAGCTTATTTCCCAATTTTTAAAGCAATTTCTCATTAATTTACTTATTCATGTTTCTTTTTACATCGAAGACTGAGAAATTTGGATGATATACAGTTTCAAGTCTAACGATATCATTTCGAAATCTATAAAATCAGTGGTAACTTCTCGATTATCATGCCATTGATTGTTTCTTAAGAGTTTAGTTTTTTAAGAATTACTTTTATAAATCTGCTAACTTTTCTCCAAAAAACTAATGATAATATAGCAAAAATGGGATTAATCTAGTATTTACCAAAAACATTGCAATAATTGAAATTCCAAATTAACTTTAAGATATAAACTATTAAACAAATACATAAAAAGAAACCTGTAATACTTTCTAAAATGTAATAGTCAAGATTCATAAACCTCAAATAAAATGGAGAAAGTGAATATTAAAATTACTTTCTTTTATTTATGGAAAAGTTCGTCCATATGTTTAAACATAATTTTTTATAAATATCTAAAATATGCATACTATGTAGCAAAACATTTTATTTGAAACTAATTTCACGTAGAACTCTTCATAAAACTTATCAAGATACGAATGCTCTTATTTTTTTACTCAAATTTGTAGCTTGTGCTGCTATTTAAAAAATAGGTAGAATCTTTTCAATATATAAAAGCATTTGAAATTATTACGGATACTTATTTATAAGCAGTTCAAACCAGGAGATCAGTAATACTGAACATTATTTTTATTTATCTATTTTTATATAATTCTATGCTGCATCTCTATCAGGACTATCAACGGAAAACAAATAATTTAAATCAATTACCATCACATAGTTTGCATTTAACCAACCGGATACTTCCATAATACGCCAAAATTTTTAATTATAATAGATTCACAAAACGAAGGGTATGCGCATTTACAATTATTATTTAATATACGAAGACATTTTAGTACCGCCCTTTTCTCCTTTCAGATGAATTAAAATTAGTCTAGTGCCAAAAATCATAAATGGCTTATTCCTAGATGACTAAATAATAAATAGAGCTTCAAACTCGAATTCCAGAAATTTACAGCTCTATTCCATTTCAGATCATTCAGATAAATGGTACACGGCGTCTTTTAAAACTATTAATGATAATTAAATAAAGCCATCCTTTGTCTGAACAATCATTAATATAATCACAGATGCATTATTCGAAATGTAGAGGGCTTCAGATTATTTCAAGTATTCCTTTTAATCAATTTAAATTATGCATTTAATCTGTACTCCTAATATTATTTAGTCAATTTCTTCGAAACAAACAGTTATGCTTATTTATAAATGTAACCATGTATATAAAGGGTGTTCCAAAATTAACGACGATCTGAATTTGTCAGCCAATTTTGTAGTAAAATGTTGACAATCCAACTAAAAATCATTTGATCACTGATAATTTAGTGTTTATAAAAATGGAGCGTTACAAGATAGAGCAACCTGTTAATATAAGATTTGAATTTACAAAAAAACACATTTTCTTTAAATTCTTATAATTTTACTGAATCACAAAGTGCACAGAATAGGATTAAGTATGAAATAATAAATATAATAAATGATCCCCATGGCTTTGCTGGCGCATATGCAGTATTTTGTTCAAATTTTCCATGACTTTATTGCATAAATGTAGTTGAATTTCGTTAATGCGTAAATTTTTTTTGCAATGCACGCTTTCATTTGGGCTTTTGAAAAAGATCTTTGACCTCCAATAACACCAAAAAAAGAAATCCAATGATGTTAAATCGCACGATCTAGAGAGACAATTCTCAAATTTTTGAACTTTGGCCTCCAGACATAATTATTTTTTAAATATTATTGAACAATGAAAACATTTTGCTCTATTGTGCAATGCTCTATTTTTACTAACCTAAACTAGCAGCTGCCAAATAGTTTTTAATACGGTTGCCAACGATTGGTTGTAAATTCAAATTTTGCGACACCCTTTATAATATATGTTTCTTTATGAAAGTAGTAATTTTATTATACTTTTTGGAGATAATTGATAAATGGCTTATTTATTGTCTAGGTACGCATAAAAGTTAAACATAAATAAATGTTTCATTAATTAATTTTCGATCTTTAAGCATTTTCTATTATTTTTTATGATATACATGCTTTTACATATTTGCATATACATAATATTTTTATATATATGTGCAATTACTAACCCAAGGGTTTATTGGAAATTTTTGATATCTGAAAGCTGAAATCAAGGAGAATTTTGAAGAAGTGCTTAGAAAATAGCTCCAATTTCTCTGAGGAGTGGAAAAAAGTTAGCATTTTCTAGTTATCTGTTGTTATACCCATATCAATCTCATCAATGCATCAGATTTATAAATCATATCTGAGCTGTTCAATAAGGTAAGGTATGTATAATTATTTAATAATTATAACATTGCGTTAAATTTTATTTTAAAGATATTTTAGATCAATTTATATCGTTAAAAATGGCTATTGAGTAAAATAAAATTAAGGGAAATTAGAGGAGATAGCATGTCACAAAATGTCACCTATGGACAAACATCCAGAAAAAGAGAAACAACAGGAGAAGGAAAAATTACCATCCATGAAAATAACAGCTCTTATGTCATAATTCTACATCAACCTTTCAAAAATGCATCTATTATTAAAGATGCATATGCAATAATATAGAAATATTGGTAAAAGCAGAACAGCCTTTTAAAAAATGCCTCGGCTTTCTAAGAAGCATATAATAATAATAATAATAATAATGTAATACTGGCGAAAATATTTATGCAATTAAAATATGTAGATGAATATTGCTATTTATACTTTCATCGCCTACGCGATTTCGAGCTTCAATTATTCGTTGCCTTCAATTATTCAAAAACACCTAAAGAAAACAAGATCCTGTTCTGGCATGATAATAACATATTTGATCTCATTATTAACATATTTGGTCGCATGACTATAAAGTTGACTAAAGGTTGTGATAATTGACCGTACTGATGAGAGAAGGAATGATTGTTGTTTAATTTAGAATGCGGACCAGCGTTTATAAAAGTAATTATCATATCTATTTAATTATCATTATATGCAAAAGAACTCAATAGATTCTTTGAATATTTTTTTACCATAACCAGAGGCGGATCCAGTTAGAACTTTTTTAAATAATAGAACGGATAATAGGGGAAAATTGCGAATTAAAAACAGCCAATAATAGAAATAAAATGCTCAATGAATGCCATTTTCAAGTTGAAACGTCAAATAAGCAATGCTTTTTTAATGCTTGTGAAAAATACTTGCTTATAATTTATATATTTCCATGTATCCAGAGGTCTTTAGCGCAAATCTTCTAACGATTAATATGAAGAAATAATTAAAATTTCCATATTATATATTCTGGCATAATAGATGTTTATTAAGAGATAATTATTCAAACTTAAATAAAAAATGCCACAAATTTAAATTTTAATATTTTTTTAATAACTTAAAAGTATATTAAAGAGCATCCTTTTATGCATCATTTTATAATAAAAAGAATTTTCAATATTTTTTGTAATATAAAGAAACCCATACCCCTCTCATGTCAATTATTTATTAAGAAACCAAAATAATGCATTTGAAAAAGGAATAAACCAGACAATCCAGAAATCATTACCTTATTCTTACCTTTATTTATAAAGACAGCTGATATATATATATATATATATATATATATATATATAAGTTTCTTTATATTACAAAAAATATTGAAAATTCTTTTTATTATAAAATGATGCATAAAAGGATGCTCTTTAATATACTTTTAAGTTATTAAAAATATTAAAATTTAAATTTGTGGCATTTTTTATTTAAGTTTGAATAATTCTTTCTTAATAAACATATATTATAACAGAATAAGCTTTCATGCTATATTTTGTACCTCTTGATGCAATGTCCGTAGCCCGCATTGTAGAAAATTGTTTCATATATAATATTATAAATCATGTCGCCATATAGAGATAATATGACTACATATAAACATAATCTTGTTGAAATTTTCAATAAAAATATTTTATATACAAAGAGAGTAGAGCAAATATTAAAATACGCTAAAGAAATTAACTTTATTCTCTTCCCATAACAGATAGAAAAAACAATTTATATATTTGAATTCTATAATAATTCTTCTAATAATTCTGTTAGATTTATTAGTGAATTCTATAATAAAATTTCCAAAATTAAAAACAAATATTTCAAACAGAAACAATACGATAAATCATTCGTGCTAAATTCATAGAATCCTTTTCTTCATTTAAAATATCTTTCATCAATTTTTGCAATCAAGCTTGGAATTTGCAGATTTATGAGGAATAAAAATTATCCTAAATCGTTTGCTAAAATAAAAATAAAAGCGTTATATAAAATCTCATAGAATTATTTGAATTATGACAACGATGTAAAATATTAGTAAAAAAATAATACTCCACAAAATTACTTCATTTTTAGTTTCTGGATTTATCCGAACTTTACAAAATATCCATCGAATAAGAATAATTTCTCTATTAACTTCGAAAATATAGCCTTTTCTCTTTTTAATGGGATATAGAAATTGGAAATAACTCAGTATGGATCGTCTATCTTATTTCAAAATTAGAAAATTGTTGTTGAACTGGGATTCTGATAAAATATTTATACATTGTTCTGGAAAAACTCTGGGAAAATAGAGATCTTGTCGAAGTTAATAACAAACCAATCATTCTGTTTGCATTTTAGAAGAATGATTTTGTGTACATGCTATGAGAAAAATGGTATTTCTCCCTTCAGATTGTGTACAATAGTTATAGGTAGTATTTTCATTAAAGTGGAAGTATTTTCATTAATTATTTTTGTTTTCTAACATTCTTAACATTTGAGAGGCAGAAACAAATTATCGAAACCATGTTTTTAATTGTAACTGAAACTGATGAATATGCAAAAAAAGGACAGGCCGTAAAACCAGCGTCAACGTTAATTTTAATATCATCTACAATTTTTATTTTATTTTAAGCATCTTCAATTTTAGATAAGAATGCCAACAAACCTGTTTTTTTGTGTGTGTGTTTGGTACCTGAAGTGTTTAGATTATATTTGCTATGCTGGTTCTAAATTTGGTGAAAGAATCTTTCAGCTTTACTTGGTGTGAGTCAATGTAGCTTAATTATGAGTTTTTAAATCTAAAAAAAATTATTTCCAAAGAATAAATGATATATAAAGAATGGGACATTCTTACAGGTGAAAAGAGAATATGATACCTTATTTTTACATTTACAGTAAACACAGGACACTAATAGCAAATCGTTAATAGACAATTACTCAGGCACAAACCTCACAGAAAGTTCTTCTGAAGATCAATATGAGGGTGACAGAATTCACTCAACTACTCATTTCCTTCAATTCTTTTACTCTAGCTATGGATGCCTCTTTACTAAAACCCGGCCGCTCAGGATACAAACTCGAAATAATAATAATAATTAGTCTATTATATATTTCGAGTCATCTATAATGGTCTACTCGACGTCTTAAAACTCCCATGATCATTCATCAAATGTTCTAGAACAAACCACGGAACCCGATCCGTAATGAAAACTATCATTATTCTAGAAAATAATAACACAGTCTTTATAAAATCATTTACAGCTGGGTATTGGGCAGTTACAAATTGCAATAATAAATATTATGTATAACTATCATCACAATATTTTAAATTTTACTATACCTTTAGCTTAATCTGATGAAATGACGTAAATTATGCTGTTGTCATATTTTATGAGTATGATTGATTTTATATTATTATCAAAAGCCAAATAGATATGCAATCAATTTTTAAAAAAAAAAATCCACTCTTAAATATATGTTAGTTTACGATATAACTTTTTATTCCATAGAAAAATAATGCCTTAAAAATGGGCTTTTGCTGAACAAAGATTTGGAAATTCTGAAGTTAATCAAATGAATCAAAAGTGATGAGAAGATATAAATTCAACAGCTTTTAACACTTCAAATACCATCATAGTCGTTTTTTGTAGCAAAAAATATGATTTTTCTATAACAAATTTGAAAAGTCATTAAAGTTTTAAAGTCATACTAACAGACATAAGACGTAAACAAATCATATCTAATCTCCACTGACGGGAGCTATGCTTCTATCAGTGGGTGAAGATGTTTGGCCATTAAAGTAGACTAGGATACACTAATTTAAATTAAAACATTCTTGGAGATGCACTACAGTATTAGAGAAAGAAAATTTTTATAGACTGGAAATATCAGGTATTCACCATTTGGCATCAATTCTCGGTCTCGATTGGTACTTATAGGTAATCCTTTTGATTTCGGTTTTTTTGGTCGACTATCGACTTGATACAGAGTATCAGGTCGATACTCAATTGAAATATTAAATTTAAGTTCTAATGTTTCATTATGTCTTGAGGCCATAGTACAAGTTAAACGCTTATAGAATTCAAATCAACATTATCTCTTATCATTAACTGGAATGAAGATAATTCTAAAGCACTTTTCCTTTTTAGTTTGAAGTATTTATTAAGTTTAGGAAATCAAAGAGTATTTCTAAGACCATATAAATGTGTTTGGGGTTAAATATTTTTTAAAATTAAGAACAATTAAGTAAAACGAGAAAAGAATTAATAATAAAATTAATTAAACAGACATCAAGATTAGTGTTTGGTCAAAAATAAAATATTCAGAATGTTATAAACAGAAAGATACATCTTCCAACAAAATATTTATCTTTTGAAATATGAATATGCCACAATAAAAAAATATTAGTATAAAAGTGTACTTGATATTGTAATATTGAGATCAATTAACTGTGCTATGAGGAAATCTATCTTGAAAATTCTATTTAAAACCTATGTGATCTATTATATAAAAGTTCTGTTTCTGTTCGTGACACTCCTTTATTATCTTATCTAAATAAAATTTAAATTTAGGAAATGAGTAAAAGCTCTTCAGGAAGAACAAATATCTTTTTACTGATTTAAATTGTAATAATGCATATAAAAATTAAGATTTTATATTTTATTTTTGATATTTAATATAAATATAACAACTCAATTATTTACTTTATATTCAAAGGCTATTTTATCTAGTTTATTCTATTTCCCAAATTAGTGGTCAAAGTATGCTTAACCTTTTGCATTCAGGAAAGTAATTCGATGCATATTCACCTAAAACAAAACATGTTTATTGATCAAAAAATAAATATATGCAATTAAATTGAATTATTCCGTTTGATTAATTTGCTTCGTGTCCCTCTGTAGGTATTTTCAACAGTTAAAATAAAATTAATAACTAAAACATTAAATTCATTCATCGTCGTGAATGGTGATTGAGAGACACTCTCCGAATGGAAAGGGTTAATACGTTTCCTTTGAATTTATTCCATGATGGTCATGAAAAGAAATTATATTTTTGTCTACAAAATGCATCTTTTCTTTATTGATTTCTTTGACATATAAATTCATTTATCTGGATTAAATTCAAACTTTTCTGGAAGGAATTCCGCACTATTATAATCCTTTCCTTCATTCCTTTCGATTTGTCATTCATTATTTAGTTTCACTATAGAATTTGTTATGAAATTTATATTTGGATCAATTGAATAAATAACAACTTCCTTCCTTTGATTATTGATAAGGTGGTTCTGTGCATTATTTATATTTCACACCTAGTAGTCTGTCTAATTTATAGAATTTTAATATCATAATTAAGTTTGCACAGTTTATTTTGATAATGAGGTCACATAATTATTCAAAAATGAAAATACAAAACTTGTGTAATGTTTCTTCAACACCATATAAAGAAAACAATAGTGCTGATTGCAATACTACTTAATGTTTCTAAAATAATCGATGTTTCTACAGATTTCTATCGTTATTTTACCACAAACTTCAGAATTATAAAACATTAAAAATGAGTGGCTTTTATAAAGTCATAGTTAAGTATAAATTTAATCTTGAATTTCGGAGTGGAAACAAGTAATTTCTAGTTAAATAAAAAAAGAAAAACATAATTTTAAAATAAATAAAAATATTGTAAAGATTTATTTCCTACTTTTAAGAGTTTTGATGAATTAGAAACATTTATTAAATAAGCAGAAATCTTAGTAAATAGTATAATAATTCTAATTAAATATTTTAATAATTGAAATATTATGATTTTAATGAACATTTCAGTAAATATGCTGCAATTTAGCTACACTAATAATAAGATAGAAAGCTTAAAATAAGTAGAAGAATTTACATTTAACCAACATAATTTGTTTTTTTTTTCTTCTTTGAGATGTATAGTTCAAAAGTCGAAAATCAGGTTAAAGGTCTTAAAGATTTCTTGTTAGCATAAATAGATAAAAAACATCTTTAAAATAACTTCAAGCTATTATACCTTATCTAGAACCTTTAACAGATATCTTGCAATAAGGAATTTTTACTTATTATTACAGAGAATGTAATTAAATTACCTAAGACAAAAAGACAACAATTTTCAGTTTAGACTTCAGTTTACAAAGTGTATTTTCAGATTATGCTAACAAGAATGCAAGATTATCAAAGAAAAATTTCAATTACTTATTAATTCGAATTAAAAACATTCCAATGCATTGTTGTAACTTCCTAAAATAATAAAATTCTAAGAGCTAA
>JAPMOQ010043570.1:0-37999 GCA_026543055.1 Argiope trifasciata | reverse complement strand
AATTGCAATTTGCTTTTATTTAATCCGATACAGAAATGAGATGAAAAGATCATCAGAAAATGCCAAGCGGGGATTCCATACGAAACGAAAGAAGCGAAAGGAAAAGGAAAAAAGACTCCTGTATATACAGCATGCAACAACATATAATACCGACGAAGTACAACAACACGCTTTTAACGAATGATCATGAGTTCGGCTCCACAGTGAATCATTGGCAAAGCTTTTCAACTCCTAACTTGGAAGGAATGATTTATGTAGAAACTGTAAAAGTTGTCCCCACCTCTTTCCATCTTCCTTCTTCGCTGCGGTCGCCATGGCAACCGGGTCCTCCCCCTTCCCACATTGCCATTCAAGGAGAAGGATTTCCAGAGGAGAGCTCAGACCTAAAGACGCGGCTTTGCTTTCCAAAAACATCAAAGCTCGAATTGGAATAACGCTGCTTCAGCCATTCGCGTGCGTCTGATTTTAAAGCGTTGTTTCGAGAGAATCGTTCGCTTTTCATTAAAGCTTAGTTTTTCATTATTATATATTCATTTGTCTCATTTTTACTTTTTCGTCTAAGAAATAAAAAGAAATTAAACTAATCATAAAAAAATTAATATTGGATATTTTAATGAATATCCCCGTTTTAGAGCTTCTTAATTTCAGATACACACACACTTTTGAAAGATGTCTGTTTTTATTTCTGTGATAAAGATAATTTTAAAACGCTTTAAATTAAACGAAACAAGTTTGGTAAACTGTCTTTACTCTTAACTTGTATATTTTATCAAATGTTGTACAAAATCTAGTAAAGAAGTCTATATGTCAGGCTATTAGAATATAAGTTAGCTTTCTTCGTTTGGTTGTTATCATTCGAAATAGATAAAATTCGGCATACAGATTTACCATCAATATTTTAGGCATCTATCAATATTTAAACCTAATTCAACTATGGGTTGACCATTCTGTTTGTTTGTACTTTTAGAAACATTCAAACTCAATAATGCAAAAACACAATGATTTACATATATCGAATTTATAATTACAGATGTAGTTTTCTGCCAAATTTTTGTTTTGGTTTTAAAACGCATCAACAACACACTTTAGCTCTTCGGATATTATAAACTTCATTCCAAGAATTAATTGATAAAAAATTTCAGCAGCGTTACTAAAGGATCGCGGAATAAATTCAAGAAAAATACTAGTTCTAATCAAAATTTTTAATTCCTGCATTAAAAATTTTTTTTAACTATAGTACGTCAATACCATCCATGCAAGGCACTCTCTTTCCTAATACTTATTTATGAGTGTGCAAAAAAAACTATAGGGAGACTTCCCCTCCTTATGCCATCGTTTAGGAATAATTAGGAAAACTTATTTTAAAACTTTTATTTGTAAACAATTGAATATCATTTCTAGAAATTCAGTTATGTAATTTGAATAATTAACATTATACACTCAACTATTTAATGGAAAAAATATTGCTATTTGGTTATACTTTTGAGGAAAAGGTATAATCACAAAAATATACTTTTTCGGATAAATTTCAGAATAGTTAAACATTAAAAGCATCGAACATCAAGAATAAGAAGCTATACCAGATATTTAGCTAATGTGTCATTGTTTAGGAACTTCTAGAAAATTAGTTTAAATTCGTTCTTCTTCGTAAACAGTTGAAGCATTTTCTACTAATTTTATTAAAACATTTGAAAAGTTATTCTTTATGAAACATTTTTTGTAGAAAGATGTATTCTAGATACAAGAATCGCTGCATGAGTCCTTAACAAAATGATCGTCTACAAGTAAAACATATAAAAATTTTCAGATCCTATGTCACCTTTAAAATTTTTTATTAATATGTACCGATTTGTATTTTGTTAGTTATTTAGAAGATATTTAAAGAATATACTCTTGTTTATAAGGTATACGAAAAATTGTTTAAAACCCTTTTTGTTTCTATTATTATCAGTTGTCTGGTATAGATCCAATCATGCCATGCAAGCAGCCATATTTGTACACAAAAGATCTATGTGTAAATACATGTTCTAGAAGCAAGAATCATTGCATGAAGCTTCATCAAAAAGATTTCATATACACATAGTATGTTAGCGTCCTATCATCCTATTAATACCTTTAAATTTTTTATTAGTTTGTTCCTATTTCTACTTTGTTAACTATTTTTTTTTTATTTGATGTTTAAAGAATAGGCTCTTCTTTAGGAACTTCACGAAAGTTAGTTTCAAATATTATTTTAAAACTTTTTTTTTTCATAAACAGTTGTCTGCTATAGATTCATTTATACTATACAAATAATCATCACTGCGTATAAAAAATATGTGTAAAGACCTGTTCTAGAAGTAACAATGAGTTCATTTACCCTTTCAATACATAAGAATCTTCAGATCCCATTACAACCATTAATACCTTTTATTAGTACTTTCAGATTTGTAATTGGTTACTAATTTTGAACGATATATTTAAATATTATACACTAGCTTATAAGCTTCAGGAAAATTAGTTAAATTATTTAAAAACCTTTTTCTTTTCTCCATAAATAATTATTTAGTATAGTTCTAACTATACCATCTGACTAATCACCACTTTACATAAAAGATTTGTATCCGAAGCAAGAATCACTGATTGAATCATTAACAAAAATATCTGCACTCATAACAGAAAAGAATCTTCTCATCCTATTAATACCTTTAAAATATTTTTGAAATGTTCAGATTTGTACTTTACTAGCTATTTTTTGCTTGAAACATTTAAAAAATATGGTCTTGTTTAGAAGCTTCAGAAAAATGTGTTTAAAATCTTATTTAAACACCCATTTTTTTCATTAATAGTTGCCTAGATAAATCGCATTATATTATCCGAATAATCACCAATGCACTCAAAGGATTTTTGTGTAAAGACTTTTGTGTATTCCAGAAGCCAGAATCATTGTATGAATCATTTTAAAAAGACCTCTTTTATATATAAAAAGTGAAATTCCTCAAATCCTATTACTCTCTTTTTTTTAAGATTTGTATTTTGTTAGCTATTTTTAGTGAGATATTTACGAATGCTCTCTTGTTTAGGAGCTACAAGAAAATTAGTCAAAAATCTTATTTAAAAACCTTTTTCTTTTCATAAATTGTCTAATATAGATCCAATCATACCATCCGAATAATCATCCCTGTACACAAAAGAGTTTTGTGTAAAGACTTTTGTGTATTACTGAAGCAAGAATCATTTTTAAAAAGATCTCTTACATATACAATACGTGAAATTCGTCAAATTCTATTAATATATTCTTATAGATCCGTATTTTGGTAGCTATTTTTAGCGAGATATTTAAGAATGCGCTCTTGTTTGGGAGCTACAAGAAAATTAGTTTAAAATCTTATTTAAAAACCTTTTTTTTTCCTTCATAAATAGTTTTCTAATATAGATACAATTATACCATCGGAATAATCACCACTGTACACAAAAGACTTGTTCCAGAAGCAGAAATCATTGCATGAATCATTAACAAAAACGCCTCCCACACGCACAATACGCGAGATTCTGCAGACCCTTTTCTACCTTTCGTTCCCGAAAATCGATATCTCCTGGCCATGTCCAGGTAATAGTGGTCGCACAATGGAAGTCTCTGACCTTACCTTCGGCAGCGGGTTCGTGGGAAAAGGGTCCTTTCACAGCCCCCCTCCCCATGGTGCCTCTGACTCCGGATCAATTGCAGAGACAGAAAGCACATCATTTTCATGTTGTGTAATTGGACTATGCCTTCGTATAAGCGTGTGACTCGGTTGAAGCGTACACGTGGCACTTTCATTATTTGTGATTGTGGGAGCATATTTGTGGGGGCTCGTATTTTTATTACGCATTCATAACGAGTGGAATTGAAATGATACGAGTTTTGAATTTTCCCTAAAGATAAAGCAGTGATAGTTACTAATGGAAGATATTTGAAAGGCATTTTTTTTTTTTTTGAAAACTTGGAAAGTACTTATGTTGTTGTTACTTATGATACTTTACAAGTCTGCTGACAGAAAGCTGTCAGCGATTTAAGCCGAAATGAACGTCTCTTGTTCTGTAGTGCCAATTAAGGCCAAGAATACGACTTGATTACTTTATGCTTCACACATTCACTTCCACAACCCCTTTTTACAGAGGGGGGACATTCACACTACTCACAGAATAGAACAAGATCACGGGAAAGACGTGTAAACCCCCTGCATTTAAGATGTAGATAATTTAATTTTTAAAAAATTTATGTTTAGGATTTAAGAAAGATGTTGTAAACATTTGTATACATGCGATTTCTAAATGAAAATGTAAATTTTGCTCTATAAGAATCATTGAAATATTTCAAAACTTCTTACTTTTTTTATGCGAAACGAAAGTATTATAATCGCCAAGAAATTTGAACTTGTAATTTTGACGAATCTTCTTTTTTTCAAATCTCGCTGAGTTGGGACACATTTTTAGCACAATATCTGTCTGCCTTAAGTTCGAAATTGCTTTACATTATATTTATGAAATTTGTTATGTGCTCCTTATAGTAAATTTGTAGATTTCTTTCAAATCCATCAAATTTTATCTTCTCGTCAACCCAAGTCCAAGTGAACATACATCGTCAACCCAAGTCCAAGTGAACATACAGTGAGTGATAATTCAAAAAGCTAAATCAGTAAAATTTAATATACAATTTTAGCATTTGAAGAATAGATTTGTATGTTTTGAAAGAAATACATCCAAAGTTTAATCGTTTGTCGGTCTGTTCATTCGTATACGCTTAAATATGATAACTGAAAAAAAGTAAGAACTTATCTAAGTGAAATTTATTGTGTGATTTTATTACTTAAACTGTAATTATGTATTAAGTTTTGGTTTCAATCCACTTGAAAACGCATAATTTGACATTCAAAATGCATATTTGTTTTTGTTTACTGTACAAAAACAAGTATGCAAGTAAAGGGTACAATGACTTACAAAACTCTCGTGAGCAAGATTTGATGATAAAAATCTGGAATGTTATTAAATTTATTTACTTGTTCATGGTTTCTAATTTTTATGCGTGGGAGAGGGATTGTTGGAAACCTTTCTTGCTAACATGTTAAAAAATAGATTTTTTTTTCCCTTAGTGAAAATAGAAATTTCTGTTAGCTTATAGCTAGAAATATTTAAAAAAAACACATAGAGGCTGGGGTAGCCGGGTTGGTAGGGCGTTGGATTGCGAGTTCGAACCCCACCGGTCGAAGACCTTTATATTTGGTGGAGGTCGGCCCACGAATAAATCTGTCGTGGTTGCAAAGCCCTCCATGTCGAGAGTAATACCCCTGGGGCTATTGGTTCAGAAGTGATCGCTCTCTGACCCAAGTCTAAATTATTGTCTGTGGATGAGTGAATGAAATGTATGAATGAACTTCACCCTGTAAAAAGGGCTGTTATGCGTGAGTAGTTAACTCGTATTCTTGACCCTAGATGGCGCTACGTAAAAACAAGAGGCGCAACAAATTCTAATTAAATCATAGTTAAATGTAATCTGGAAACTAATATATGTTACTAATTTTTTTACCTTTAAAATTTGAAAATGCTGTTATTTGCTAAAGATGTAAGCATTCACAATTAGAATATAATAGGAGACATTTAACTTACTTTTAACATAAATTTTAGGACTGTTTTCCTTTGAGAAAAAATGAGGCAAAAACATCTTCTAATTAATTGCTGTAAATATTTAATTCCTTTAAATATAAACAAACTGTTGTTTCTAAAGAATGAATCAAGTATTTCAATCTAAAAGATCTCTCTACATGTTCAAGGTAAAATTATCTTCTAAAAAATTTATACAATTAATTTTTGAATGAAGAAAGAATAATTGGTAAGAATTAGTATAAAAACAAAGACAAACGAAAATTTTTTAGTTGCTTGAGAAATTACTTTGTCTTAAATAATATCTTCAATCTAAGAATCAGGCAAAAATTGTTCTTTCATAAATAAGGAAATAAGCTTTGAAAACTGATTTTAAATAGTACTATAAATAAAAAAATATTTAAAGTTTTATAACTTATTTAATTAACAAATAATAATTATGAAATCGTGGGATGATTGTAAAATAATATAACAGTTGTAAAAGAGCTTCGGATTTTAATCATCTTAAATGTACTTCCAGAATTTCATCATACTTCAGATATCAAGTTTCTTTCAACCACGCAATTGTTTCTATTTTTAAAAGTTAGCGCAATCTGAAACTTTTATTCATTTTTAATGATCTTATAAAAATATCTATACATTAATAATTGAAACATGCACATATTATTTTAATATCCTGACTCTTAAAAATAGGATATACTCTGAATCAAAGAAAATAATCGATTATAATTATGTAATATCTTAATTTAAACTAGAGGAGAGATGATAGTAATTTTTTCTACCTATATTTTTCGATGGCTATTTCTATGTAATAAAATTATTTTTGAAACTTGTTTTTAAAAATAATATTTTTTAGAGCTCTGCATACACTTTCAAAAGTAATAAAAAAATTAAGCATTAAATAAAGGAATTTTTGAATCAATGATAAAATGTGAATTAGACCATTAAAATACCCATCAAAATTAAATTTTCATGTAAATTTACAGCTGAGAGAAATTTTTTGATAAACATTATATCTCTACGCGGAATGATAATTTTTTTTTATTCAGAATTGAATTAATATAACTATAGAGAATGTTAATATTTTAATTTATTATTGCTCATAAAATATCGTAAAAATTTATTATGTATTTAAGAAGTAATAAATTTTATCATTAGTATCCCCTGATTATCACTAGTTATAGCTTATTACAATAAAGTTGACGTACGCATTAACAATAAAAATTTACTTCCAAACAATTCGATCATTTCTTCACTGAATTTAATCATAATTCTATACATTATAAAGCATTCTTTAAGAAATTCTACATACACTATTAAATGTGTTAAAAGAATGATCTTGAATTCAAAAGAAATATTCATCCTGCCATTTAATATTCAATGCTTTATATTTACCACGAAATAATACATTTATCAAAGAAGAAATATCAGAATAAAACAAGAAAAAAAAATATAAATTTAGAGGAGATATTGCTAAAATAAGATTGAAAATTGCTGTGAGCTGTGGTATTGCTTTTTGAAGAAATTTTAATTTCTCACGTATTTATGATTAAACAAAATTATATTTAATCAAAAGAATTTGTAATATTTTACGTAACGATTGTCTGTCTTTAAACGCGAATATACTCGAACAAATTCAATTTTTGATTATTTGCCATGGTTGTAAAAATGCAGTGCTATTTTTATTTTTTAGTCTTTTTATACCTTAGATTTTCCTTCCAACAACGAAAAAACGATTTAAAAATGTTTATTAATTTCAGAAAAGCAATAAACAACTCAAATTCAGAAAAAAAATTAAGAAGGAAGATGGTTTTTCAATGATCTAATTTTTTATTATTATTATTTAGGAGATAAAAAAGTATTAAAACTGTTAAGAAGAAATTGTTATAATTATTTAATTAAAGGATTTGCAGAATGGTTTTAATAACTTTATGATGTGTATGATGATTCTTATGGCATGTGGTAACATAACTTCATATGTATAAAACTCTCATAGTATATTTTTAAAAATGAACAAATAGATACTAGAAAATTTGTAAAATAATGTAATCAACTTAATAGGCACGCAAATATTAAGTTATTACTTAAAAGTTATACAAATTTAAGGATAGAAGTTTTTATTAGAAAAGGGATACATACCATCATATTTCCTCTGAGTTATAAGATACATATTATCCAAATAAAAAACAGAAAAATTATACCCAGATAACATATAAGATGGAAAAAAAAAGTTATAATATTTATTCTGCAATTTGAATAATTTTTTCCCTTTTTTAAAAATTATCAGGCGTATTATAAATATATGAAAATTTATATTGTTTAATATTAGATTTCAGTTTTTACTACTCTGTATTTTACTTAAATTATTTCAGTAATATTTGACCCTTTTTGATTTTCTTAACGTATGATGAAATTTAGTTATAGTCTATGAAATGGTATTTTAAAACGAATTGAAATATTTTAAATGCCCTTTACCTAATTCTATAGTTTATGCATTTATTATCTAATACATATGTTAATGGTTATATATAAACTTATTATACTTTGCATTCAACTGTTTTCAAGTTATAGAGAGGGAGAATATCTATCTACAGATCAAAGTTCAAATTTAAAATGTTAGGAATCATGTTTATATAAAACCAGCCGTAAAACTTTAATAAACCACATGTTTATTCATTTATATTTATATGTAAAATGTTGTTCAGCCTAAATATGTAAAACATGCCTTGAAGTAGCATTTTTCTAAATTTCTTAATATTTCTTTTAATTGAAAATACAATTGCAATTACATTGAAAATACAATTCGTTATTATTATGTTTGCAATAATTTTGAAGGTGATATTTTTCCTTTTTTTCACACAACTAAAAACATTTTTTTTTTTTATACCAGGCGAATTTTTCTATAAATGGAATACCATCTTATCTACTGAATGAAATTATTCATTGTTTTTTTCAATACATATTTGTTTTTACAAATAGTACTCAGATTTTAGTAAACTTAATTGAATTATTTTCTCAAATAATGAGTTGTTAAAATATATCAATTTCAAATATTACTTTCAGTATTTTTTTTCTTTCGTAATAGAGTTTTTGAGAAAATCTTAAATATTTAATTAATTCGTATTGTTTATAACATAATAAGTATTTCTCTTCAGTTTTTCATAATGAGAATAAATGTGTTTTATTCATAATATATTACCTCTCTGTTGTTTTATTTTCATTTCGAGCAATTTGAGAAGACTGTTAAAAAAATATCCTATGTAGAAAAATTATCAATTTTTGGAATCAAATGCTTCAAACTTCAAGAAGCTTACCGAAAAACTCATCTATGCAATCGCATAATCCTTTCATTCAACTGCAAGAGTATCGTTTCTAATAGCCACGTGTCTTTCTCAATGGTGTATACACTCTTGAACTTTCCGCGACTCTTAATTTAAAACTCCCACATCAAAAGTGGCCCTTCAGTTGAAACCGTGGTGGGGCCCACCCACCGTGAGAAACGGACGAACGAGCCCTCGAGTTTTTGATTGCACCCCGTTTGTTGGGGATACAACATAAAAATGTTCAAATGCCGAATTTACTGTGCGCGTGTACATCCAAAAACCCTCAAATGAGCTCCGGTTTCACAATGGCACTCGACGATCAAGACGCGTGCCGCTCAGTCGTCGGCTCAATGCGGGAGCTTCCACCTCGGCGAGCGTTCGTATAGGTTACGGCGACACGCGGCCGTAGTAATGCGGCGAACGGCCGCGCAGGAAATATTTAGACGGTCGACCGTCGTCCTTGTCTCACGGGGGGCTGTGCGGATAGCGACCGGCGAAAGGGGCGGAACCCTAGCCGGCCACCTGTTTGGCGTGTTTTGGACTGGTATGATTTAACATGCATCATTTCTTCCGTCTTTTCAGCGGTATGTATTTAATTATGCATTGTGTTTCAGCGCACAATGCTTCGGCCACACTAAGACCGCGAGTTAACTGTCACTTTTCTTGGTTTTATAACATCGTACGCAGCTCGGTTTTGTAGTTTGTAAAGGTGTTTATAATGATTCGATACGTAGCTGGGCTTAGAGAACGGTTCTTTTTTAAAAAATATCTAGTTGAGGTTGGAGCACAGCTTTTCTGAATATCTTGAGTGTGAACTAACATATTAATATTAAATTATGTCTTTGTGAGTGCTCGTTATACAAGTGCATCAATTAATAATTAAAGCGCAAAAACCAAAATCTGCTAATACAATTTAATCCCATTTCATTGATTAATTTCCCTCAGAAAAAATTTGAACGGAAGATCAAAGAGAGTTGCTTCAAATTTTGAAAATGAGCAAAATTGTTTCACATGTATTTTATCTTATAAAATCATGACATTGCTGGAATAACGTGTCACAATTTTGACAAAATAAACAAGAAGTAGTTAGAATACTTATACTTACAAAGGAATCAAATTGTTTCACATGTATTTTACATTATAAAATCGTGATTTCAGATTCATGATATTTTTAGAATATGATGTCACAATTTTGACAAAACAAACAAGAAATAATTAGAAAAAATACTTATAAGGTTTTTTTTTTTTTACTGTGTTAATTATATTTTAACATATATATTAACAACGCGAGAAAGAAAGAACTGTTTCAAATTTTGAAATTGAGTCTATTTGTTATAAACGCATTTCACATGAAAGTTATAATTTGAAAATTAAAACATTTCTACAATACTATGTTGCAATATTGGTATAAAATAAAAAGGAAGTAGATAGCAGTTATCTTTTACTGTGGTCATTATATTTCAATATATATATTAAAAGAGTTAAAAAACGATTTCTCTCAAAACTTTAATAAAATAGGGATAACATATACAAATTTCTTTTAAGTAACTCCTTATATAACAAATCTGATGTATTACTTAATGATTAAAGGCTGAAAATTCGAAATCTGTTGGTGCTGGATTTAATTCTGTGCCATTGACTCTGTGTCACCCGTAGAGATCATTTGAACGCAAGATCAAAGAGAGATATTTCAACTCGTAAATTTGTTTCAAACGTATTTTGTCTTAAAACATCATGATTTCAAAATTTTAAAGTTACTACAATGAGATTACAATTTTGAGCTAAAGTAAAAAATAAATAGATAGAATATTTAACAGCCATCATCTATCGTGATTATAATATTTCGTTGTATATAACAGCGTAAGAAAGAATTTCAGTTATACAAGTGCATCGATTAATTAATTTTTTTTAAAAGGATATGTTGCAACTTTGTTTTAAATGACTTCTCTAATAACAATCTGAAGCATTATTTAATGATTAAAGGGTGAAAAACCAAAATATGCTGATACAGTTTTATTTGTTTCATTGATTAATTTCTGTTAGAGATTTTACGCAAGTTCAAAGACGGATGTTTCAAATTTTGGAAAAGAATCAATTAGCTCTAAAAGTATTTTATCTTGTAACATCAATATTTCAAAATTTTGGACTCTTTAAAACACGATATCATTATTTTGACATTGCTCATATTTTGACGTACTATATAAAAAAAGAAATAGATCATATTTCAATACATGTAATAACAGTGTAAAAAAAAATGTTTCTCTAAAATAATAATAATAATAAAATACAAATTTATTTTATACAACTTCTTTTATAACAAATATTAATTAAGGATGAAAAAGTAAAATCCGAAATATGACAATATAAACAAAAGAGTCATAGCCTATTGATTGTACTATCACATTTCGAATTTTCTCAATTCTTTTTCAATTTCACAAGGTACGGAAGGCATAAGATGCTTGTAAGATGTTATTTTCATCAATTTGAATTATTTAGAATACTTTGCCATATCTTTAGCATGAAAAACCTGAATGATTTTGAAAAGAAAATATGGGTCGAATAGTTTATATACATTTCTTTACAAAATAAATATAAATATTCTATAAAGATAATTTAATTTTCTTATAACATGTTACAAATAAAATATACTGATCGATTTTATAATATTTTAAAAAATACTTAAACAAAGCATATTAGATATCCGTTTTATTTTAATATATTACGTGCTGGATCGTACGGCACAGCCTGGTGGGGAAAAAATGTAGTATTTTTTCCTCTTTAATATAGCTAAGCACAGGAAAAAGTATCCTACGAATAGACGAATTTTAAAATGTTAGAAAAATCTAAAAATTATTGATGCTATTCTGCAAAAATATATAACATTGTCGCTCTAAATTATTTAGAGCTACATGTTATTCAAATGGATCTTCTTCGCCTGTACAAACTCTTAAACCTACAATATACTGCGCAGAATCTCAAAATATTTCACCTTTTAGCAACCGAATATATATTGCGAAACTTATTTTGAGTATCAAAATCATCCTTCCAAATAATGTATAGTTTAGTGTGATTAGATTCGCGTTCCGTGTAGATTTTGCTCCAAATTCTTTTGTGAATACATATTTTAAAGCAGTGATCAGATAAAGATGAATGTTTTGTAAGCATCCACAGAATGTTGTTTCATTTAATCCCTTTAAAATGGCGAATTTTAATAAATTTTCTCCAACCTATCCAGTTTCAAAGCCGAAAATCAAAGCTACTTTGTGTTCTAGTACATTATAAAAAAGCCGAAATACAGAATCTAGTGTATCTCATTTTCTGCGACTATAGCATTTATAACGAATTAAAAGCTTATGCATTCAACTACAAAGTTTCAAACTTTATTCTTGTCATTGAAGCGCTTGGATATTTGCTTTTAAATTTGCAGTACAATTTCAATTGCTATTATTAATTTTTGAAAAATCGTTTTCACAACATAAAGGCAAATTTACTTACAGTTTGATTCTAACAAAATTGAACAAACTATGTTGATGGAAATTCATATTTATTTCAATAACGATAAATTTGAATGACATATACCTACGATTTTAACGAAACTGTCACGTCTGTCTATTCCAAGGCAAAAATTAAACAAAAGCGCGGCATTGTATTGTCAACGGATCCTACGCTAAGCAAATCAACGTCGCTAATTTGGACAATATTTAACTCAAATTATGAGAAGGGGGGGAAAAAGAACAGCGAAAAATCCAAGAAGCATCTCTCCGCTCCGCCATATCAAATTACACGTAACTTCTTAAGCAGCTCCCATTGGGGAACAGTTAGAGTGGGAAAGAAGAAAATATTTTAAACAGTTTGCTCCTGTTGGGATGTTACCACTGCATGACAGATTACGTCGGCAGACGTTTAACTTATGCATTATTAATCAATATTTAATGGGAAGTTATGTTTTAATCTCTCTCGACACTAAATGCCACAAAACCACCGACAGATTCTACCGTCGCCTCGCAGATTTCGAAACTAAGAATGGGAAAGCTCTATGTCCATTACGTTAGGAATGGTGGGAAAAGTGGTGTGAGATTTTGCTGAGACACATACTTCTATCAAATATTTTATAAACATTTTAATAAGAAATATACTTCTAGTAAATCTTTTATAAACCGAAATCAAGTGATAATTTATTATGTAAATATTGTGCGGGATTTTTATGAGAAAAATACTTCTCACAAATCTTTTATAAACTAAAATCAAGTGCTTATTTTATTTGCAAATACGGTACGAGATTTAAAGGCGAAGCATCTTTTTAGGAAATCTTTTGTAAATCAAATTCGGGACAATTTTTTCTGGAAATTTGATGTGATATTTTAATGAGAAGCATGTTTCTAGAAAACCTTTTATGAGAAGAGGTTAATCAATAATTTTATTTGAAAATATGGTGCGAGATTGTTATGCGAAGCAAACTTCAAGAAAATCTTTTTAAAAATTTATATCTAAAAACGATTATAATCTCTTGATTTATAATTTTTTATAAATAAGGAAATGCCTATAACTATATATACGATGTAGGATTTTTCTTAAACGCATATGCTAGCTTTATTCAAATTTTGTTAGAGAAATATTTGACCGAATTGAAATAATTTTTTCAGGAGAAATATGTGCCTTTGGATTTTTTATTTGTTCGTATTTTTCAAAATGTATCTGGAAATACAATTTCTTCTATTTTTAAAACCTTTTGAAAATATTTCAAAACATTATTATTTTCTTTTTTTAATAGAAATGATTCATGAAATATATTTCACAGCTAAAAAAAAACAAAAAACAAATAATTTTGCTGATTCTAAGAATAACGCAAAACATTTATTTATTTCGAGGGTGGCAGATATTTAGCAGTAACATAATTCTAGAAAATCCTTCATAGTTGAAAATGAAATAGTAGTTTTATGCAAATGTAGTTTAAGAATTTTATTCATTAATCAAAAGTTTTGGGGAAATATTTAAATTATTTGTTGTATTTTTCAAATTACCATGTCAGCAAACTTCGAAACTTTTGAAATAGTTAAATATTTTGCTATTTGAAATGCTTAATACAATAAAGTAATCTTAAAAATTCAAAAAAAAAAAAAAAGAAATTAAAAAGCATACTTATACAATTGTTATAGGTTTTAATGAGAAATTCATATATATATTCACATTATTTGAATATTCCTTAATCGTGCATTAATTTATTTCATATTTTTTGCATTAATTTTTTGGATATAAAACAGCACTTTAAGAGAATTATAAACAACAAGCTATACATAAGCGATTTGTTTGAAATTAAACAAATTCAATATACTGATCAGGTAATTAGTTTGTAATTCTTGCCGGTATATTTATAATACTACAAATTATTACGTTTAGTTGAATAAATATTGAATTACAAAATCTACAGTACTACAATATTAATCGATACCAAGCAGGCACATAGGGGAAAATTGCATTATATCAAATCAATATGACATTTAAATGTGATATATCAATATAGTAATGGATAAAATAGATATATGGAAAAATATATTGTATATCAATATACTAATGGAAAAAAATAGATGTTCAAAACATATACTATGTCAATATAGAAATGAATAAAATATATATTTAAAGCATATAGTACATTTCAATATATCAACGAGTAAAATAGATATTTAAAAATATAGTGTACATTAATATAGTTATAAATAAAACAGATATTTGAAAAAATATAGCATAAATCAATATAGTAATAAATAAAATAGGTATTTAAAAATATAGTATATATCAATATGATAATGAATAAAATAGCTATTTAAAAATATAGCATACATCAATATAGTAATGAATAAAATAGATTTTTAAAAATTATAGTATGTATCAATATAGTAATGAATAAAATATTTTTTTTTAAATATAGTTATGAATAAAATAGATGTTAAAAAAATTGGAATATCATAGATAACATCTTACATGAAAGCTAAAATAAAGCAAACCCAAAGTAAATCTACAGCAAATTAAATATACGTATATTTAGCAATAATATCATTACAATTGCTTTAAAATACGTACAAAATAAATATATCAGATATGTTACATACGGGCTGTTTATGTTTCATAGTGTTATCGCAGAAAAGATTCGTTTTCTGAACAATAACATTTAAGTGAGACAGAAATGGTAAACAATCAGCTGAAATTCCAAATGATTCCAAATTCTTGAGTCACTTGTCCTCGGAGTGTGTAACTGTTGCCATCTCGGTTTGTGCAGCAGAAAAATTCAATTTTTACCTGTCAGCGCAGTTGCGTCGGTTTGAGTGGCACTGCGATTTCACATAATAAGATTTCTTTTGAGGGCCCTTAAACGCGATGACATCTCTTGCTACCGTTTAATAAATATTTCAGTTTATTCGGAATTTCTCATAAATTCGTTTAGGCAGTATTGACCCGGAAATATATCAATCGGGGAAATTAAATAAAAGTGGAGGGAGTTTCCACAAGCTTGTTGTGTTTACCAGCTTTCGCTCCTCGGGGTTTCAAGATTTTCTTTTATTCTCATGATACCTTTGGACCTACTTTCCGAAAATGAATCATCTTAAACTACTGTCGAATTGTTTAAAAAATAAACTTATTAGTTAACCTGAAATTTTTGCAGTCTTAAATTTGAATGACAATCATCGGCATAGTAATTTATCTTCATTTAATATTTTATTGTCGCATTTTTAGTTTTACGCAAGATTTTTAAACAGACTGTATTGTGGAAATCTACTGCATTAGATCAGAAATTTTTAATATCCTGATTTATATCAAGTTTCTTAATATTTTTTGTAAACAGATTCTTTGACAATTTTCTGATTTATTTTATACATGATTTCTCTGTCATGTAATCAGCTTGGCAATTAAGTTAGAGAAATTTTTAATATAAAATTTTCAGAAAATTATAAACTTTTTTTTTCCCTTAAAATGTTGTTAGTATTCTTATATTTAACGAGCTTTAGGTTCATTCACAGTCTTTTCAGTTCTAAATTTATTTGAATTTGCAGCAAATATGCAAATGGTAACTTTTAATTAATATGTACATTTTGTAAATATTTATTAATTTCGTTCTTTTTATCTAAAAATGTTTCAAAGAAAATTAGTCTTACATCTTTCACTGACATCTTTTGACAAATAGGGATACCCAATAATGGATTTGTCCAAAATTTAAAAAGCATCTGCACTTTAAATATTAAATATATGTGTACCAAATTCCATTTACTTATTTTGTTGCCTTTTTGAGTTATATCGTTTACATGCATTTAAAAGTAACACACGGTCAATATCTTGATAGACCAGTCCCAAATTTGATACGAATCTACATTTTAGGTGGTAAACATGTACACCAAATTTTATCTGGGGTACGAATCTGCATATTATATGGTAAACATGTTTAAATTTTAATTTTTAATGGTAAATTTTATTTTGAGTGTAAATCTACATTTTAGGTGGTGAGCATACGTACCAAATTTTATCTCAAGCGTACATGTTTCTAACACTCTTTGAGGCCGCGGTGGCCTGGTTATAAGGACTTGGTTTCAGAACTGGAGATTTGTAGGTTCGAGACCCGATTCCACCGAAGAATCACCGTGTAAGCGGGTATGGTGCACGTTAAATTCATCGGGGCCAAATGTCCTCCCACTGGTGAGATGTGGAAGTTTGGAGAGAGGGTGCCAGCTCAGGTGTCATCCTCATCATCTGACCACGGTTCAAATTGATGAGGTCCGTCTCAAAATAGCCCCAGAGTTGCTTCAAAACGGGACGTTAATATAACTAAACAATCTAAAATTCTAACCCTCTTTGAATTGGTTTATTGTGATAACTTATATTCGGACAGCCGTACAGGAGGACACCTATGGAGTATATGTCAAGGTCAAAATGCACGTTAAATCCAAAGTCAAAGTTTCTCTGAATTACTAAGTTTACTGACTGACAAATGGACGTTAGTCCAAAATTGTGCTTTTCAGATTCCGAGAGGTCTAAAAGGCAGATATATTTTATTCGAAATCTTTTGTTCATTATAAAATTCTTTCTTTGTAATTTTAGATTCAAGAAAATAAAATTTATTATAATAAATTAGAAATTATTAGTTTTATAGCATCATATTTATATAACAAACCGTGAAACCCTACTAAATCAAGCAGTTCTTTACCCACAAATTTTGTTAATAAACTAAATTTTTCCAATACGACTTATTACCCGATTGGTATACCCAGCTGTATCTTACCGCATTGATATCTCGCCACACACACACACACAAAAAAAATCATTCAAATAATAGGTGGTCGGATCATCGAAGCGTGCGGTCCCTCTGTATTGGCTCAAAGCTTAATCACAAGCGAGGCGCAAAAGCAATCTGTAGTAAACCCGGGGACGGTAAGAGATGCCCGGTAGATAAACCACGATAACATCGGGCGAAACGGGAAGCCATCTGTTAGCTGCGAAGCCAGAAAGACGTACCGGAGTCGAACAAGATAGGAACAGAGAGTTTGTGAATTTTTACTCGCTCTTTTTTTAAATACTGTGAGGCCATTTTTATTTGGGGTTGGACTAAATGTGAAGAGGTCTGTTGATTTATTTGGGAAAGGAGGGAAAATAAATATTTCACCTCGCACGATCGTTATTTTAAGGGTTATCTGAATCCCCAAAATAAGTTTCGCTGTTTATTATTGTTTATGGGCACTCATAGCACTATGAAAACGCATAAAAAAAGTTTTTATAATGTTTTGTTTAGCCAGTTTCAACTTTCATGTCTTGAACTTTAAAAAAATTGTATCATAATATTGTTTATAAATCAGATTTATCTCTAAATTGGGAAATAATTGGGTAAATAATTACTTTTTGAGTAGCAGATAGTCAGAAAGTTTTTTAGAAACTTTTAACGGATTTTTAATTAAAAATTAAACGAGAGTTTGATTTTTTCCGCATTAAATACAAAAAACGCTATTGCATGGAAATCATTTTTAAACCAATATAAAAATAAATAAATTTTTAATAATATCAATTTAATTTACACAGAGTTTTTTTATTTTATTCATTAACATTATTTTACTTTAATTAACTATTAAATATTTTACTTTAATTCATTATTAACTTTATGTTACATTAATTTATTATTGGTACTGTTGTAATGTAACATTATTTTATTTTGATTATTTTTAAATTATTTGTAAGTAAAGCTTTTGACATTTTTTAAAAATTTCTTTCATCTCATTGTGATTTTGAATTATTTTAAACGTATGCAGACAGACGAACTTAAACAGATAGATTTCATCTTAAATTTGATAGAAATCTTCAATTTTTTTTAGCGATCCCATACCAGATTTCATTTGATTACAAGATTTAATATAACGTATTTCTGTTAATACGTTTTCAATGCGTTTAATATTACGTATTGTGTTAACAGACAAACATGAAGTCAAAAATGGTCTTTTTATTTAAAAGTGAGATCTAAAATGTAAGGATTCAACGATATTTCGATCCGGAATTCCCGATGATTATATTACTTTCTGATTACATATACGAGAAAGTAAAAATACCACGATACGATAAAATAACAGAAACGTTTTAAGAATGAAGATTATCTATATTTAGGTCTTCTAGAAAAACATACTTAAACAATGAATCCAGCATTCGTCGTGATTTTATAAATGTGAACTCTTACAGTATACATATCTTGTAACGCAATGTAATTGTCTTGTGGATCGATTTAATCGTGTTTTAGAGTTCTACCCATTAATTGGATAATAGATATCAAATACATTACGTCTGACACGATGCAAACGCGAAAAATGGAAAAATAATAGAAACATTTATAAATGAATAGAAAGATAAAAAAATAAGAATATAAACAGTGCAATAAATGATGATATAATAGAAATATTTAAGAAAAGAATGTGAAAGACGATTGAAGTCGAATCTAATGTAAAGATGAATTCACCATTCATCGTGTTGTAGGAAGTTCGAGACATAATAATAAGAAAATTTTGTAGGGCAATACAATTGCTTATGTTTCAGATTGCACTAAAACGCAATCGAATACATTTCTTCGGCGGACAGCAAAAACTATTAATGTAATCTTATATATGAATATTTAATCCTACAACATAATTTACTACTCCTTAGTTCACAAAATAAACGAAAACTTTATGCTTCATTAATAATAAAAAGAAATATGTATGTGTTGACGCTAGATTGTTTGGCTTAGAGATGCTAAACTTTGTGCATATATATTTTGGAAGATGAAAATGTGCACATAGGCGTTATTTTTAAAAATTGTAGCTAGAATTTTGATTAGATAAATTTGAAGTGAAACTTTTTAACTTTCCACGCTATCTTCTGAAAATATTTTTGTAAGAAAATGTTTTCCTCAACATTAAAACAAATTATATTTTTAATGATGCCGATTTTTTGTGCGTAATTTTTTTATTTCCAATTAATTTTTTAATTAACTGAAAATAAGAAGACAATTAAAAAACATTTTAAACATGTTTTGCATTCATTTATTTAATTGATGACTTGAAAATCAAATTGTTTTCATTGTTATTAATGTTTCACCTGGAATTTTTTCCATTATAGATAATCGTGATAAGAAGATTTATCTAAATTTCCCAGGCTAAATATATTTTAGTATAAATCAGGCTTTTAAGGAAATTTTTGAAATAATTTTGAATTTATAATTTAAATTTTAATGTCAGAATCAAGCAACGGTGGATAATTTTTAAAATGGTCTCTTTCTTAACACATTCCGCCCTACTGACGAGATATTTTGTCTTTCCGATACCTCCAATTAAAAGTTTCTGTGGGTTAAAAAAAATGACTATGGGCTAAATCTTCAGATATGTATTAAACAGTTCAACATATCTAAACTAACATAAAAGACAAATTTTATCCCACAGAAACCTGTAATTGGAAGTATCTGAAGGACGAGATATCCCGTCGGTAGAGTTCAAAAGGTTAAAGAAACTAAAAAACAGAAATACCTGCTCTATCCTGTAATATAATTGATTTATTGTTGAATTGATGTCGAAAGATAACTAGAGAAATGCGTAAAAGAATAGACATTAGCTTCTATAATAGTATGAGTTATATACTTATCAAAATTAGAAGTTAATATTTTACAAAAAAATGAACAAGGACCAAGTTATACAAAATATTTAATTGGAATTTTTATAAAAATCCATGCAAATATCCAAAGACGGTTTATATGATTATATATATATATATATATATATATATATATTACTTTCAAACTATTATGAATTTAATACTCAATGTTGGATTTTTTAAAGAAGAAATTACCTCAGTATCGTTCCTTAAAAACTCTAGTGCTTGAATAAAAGGCCACTTATGGCACCAGGAATTCTTTTTCCTTGCGGAAAATCACTTAAGCGGCATGTGAACTAACTGGCACCAAATAGCTACAGAAAACCAATAATCGAAGTCTTAATGTATTTCACAACCAAAGCCAATTTCAGCAGATTTTCGCTTTCGGTTCTTTATTATTCTTTTTTTTTTTTTTAATCGACCGTCTCTAACTCGTTTAAAGAATGGCACTCACCAACAGAAACACACGCAGTCCACCCCCTCGAGTCCAGAAGAAGTCGACTCTCCCATAAAAGTTTTCAACGTTCGAAGTGGGAGGAGCAAGAAAGGGGGGAGGAGAGAGTGAAATATCGATCCCCTACAAGCAAAGATCCGAATTCAAACTCATCTGAAAATGCTGTTCCCGCGAAAGGCGGACGAAGGAACAATAACAACAACAATAAGAAGAAAAAAAAAGAGGAAGCGTGGAGTGGGAAAAAAATGCGACACAGAAATACATACGTGCGCGTATAAAAGTTAAGCCAAATAAAAACTAAAACTAAAAAGGGACCTTGATTCGACGCATCTTTCGAACAAAACACTAAATCAATAATTCGATTTCTTTTCTACGTCATTAAATCAGACGAAGCAAACGCTTTGAAAGACCACGAGTTAGGCATCTCAATGAATTTTTCGAGGAATTTTTTTGCTGGTTGTTTATTTACTCTAATGTTATATGCTCGAAGAGTTGCTGGATATAGAATTACAGAGACTTTAACTTCTTTTTCTGTCGTGTCAGGAGAATTGAGGAGCGGTTAAAAAATATAAAAGGATTTCGGGAATTTCCTTTTTTCCCCCTCCTCTCTCTCTCTTTATATTGCATTCTGGAACAATTTTAAGAAGTGAGGAAACAATAGGTATTGGATTTTCTCTCCTTTTGTTCTTATTGGCATTCATATCCGAATGCTGCGTAGTTTGAGTGTGTGTAGGTATAAAGACACTTTCAAATACGAAATAATTTCCCCCTCCAAAAAAATGCATTCAAAAATATTCATAATCTAAAGCATTATATAACTTTATTTTTGCAGAGAATTACAGAGACTTTAATTTTTTTTTTCTTCTATCATGTGTATTAGAAGAAATGAAGAGGGGTTAAAAATGAAAGGATAACGGGGATTTTTTTAGGACTTTTTCTAGTTTTATTGTGCATTCTGGAACAATTTTAAGAAGTGAGGAAATAGTAGGTATTGGATTTCCTCTCCTTTTGTTCTTATTACATTCATATCTGAATGCAATGAGGCTGGTGTATGTATAGGCATAAAACCATTTTCAAATAAAAAACACTTTGCAAATAAATAAAGTTGCATTTAAAAAAAATCTCATTCAAAATATGCATAATTAAAATACTGAATTGAGAAGCTGTTAAAAAATATAACTGAATTTCGGGATTTTTCTTTTTTTCTCTTTCTCTCTCTCTCTTTATCTTGCATTCTGGAACAATTTTAAGAAGTGTGCAAACAATAGGTATTGGATTTTCCCTCTTTTTTTTCTTACTGGCATTCATATCCGAATGCTCTGCAGTAGGAGTGGGTAGACATACGATCATTTTCAAATAAAAAATAATATGCAAAAGAATAAATAAATATTGCCTTCAAAATGTATGCAAAAATATACAGAATTAAAGTATTGCACAACTCTATTTTTTGTAGATAATTATAGTGAATTTGAATTTCTTTTTTCTGTCGGAGTGGGAGGAGTAGCTAAAATTGGAAGGATAATGAAAATTTTTTTAGATCTTTTTCACACTTTATTTTGCATTAAAGAATAATTTCAAAGTTTGATGGAAAATAGGTATTGAATTTTTTTTTCTTTTTCTTTTTGTGCTTATTTGCATTCATATCCGAATGCTGAGTAACTAGAATATGTATAGGCATAAAACCACTTTCAAATACAAAATAATGTACAAAAAATATAAATAAAATTGCATTTAAAATTATGCTTAGTTATTGAATAATTCCATATTTGTATATAAATATAGATACATTAATTTCTTTTTTTTTCTTTGTGTTCTCTTTCTCTCTTTATCTTTTCATTATAATTTTAAAACCCAGTTTCAAAAGTGAAAAAATAACACAGTTTGATTTTTTTATCTTATATTCTGATATGCATTCATATCTAAATGCATTGAAAGAGAAGTGCGTATAGACATAAAACCACTTTTTATTGAAGAGTGTGCAAAAGTTGCATTCAAAAATATGCATATTTAAAATATTGTGCAGCTCGTTTTTCATAGAAATGTTTAAGAATATATAAATAGTTTTAGTTCATTTACTAGTTATCATACAAAAATAGCTGCCTTTCAATAAATATAAGCCTAATTATTGATATTATTTTTAATTTAAATTAAGAAATCTATATTAAGGAATAATTGTTTGAAATTTTGAAGGCAAATGTTTGATATTTGGCATTAAAAGAAGGAAAATATGAACAAGCAAAATATAAAATTTATTTATTATGATGAATAAATGAAGTAAAAATTAATGTAAACTTAATTGCATGAAGTTAATATAAGCTAAAAGTAGGAATGAAAAATATTTAATTACTAATTAAATTAATTAAGATTTTTCTGCTAATCACATTTTTTTTCTGGGGTTCCCTGGGATTATTCTGCAAGAAAATTGAACTACTGAGGCAAAAATCGAAAAGTTCGAAAGTTCGAAAATTGAAGGCAACATAATTCGATAAATAAAGGGTTAATACGCTTTATATTTATTTAGGGGGGGGTAAAATGTTTAATGAATTATGACTGTGAATTTAGAAGACATTTTTATTTTACCCAAATCTTTATTCAGGGAAATTCGAATCATTTCTTTGTTAATACTGAAAGATCTGATCAGAAATGCTTGATCTGAGTTAGATCTGTCTAGAGTGGCAGATGTTCATGATGAACTTAATCTTCCTGTGAGCTTATTGTCTTCTAGAATATATTTTTATTTTCAAAAAAAATGTCATATGAAAAATGAGATATAATTAAACAAAGTAGTGCCAACTTGTTTTATAAAATGGATCGTTTCACCGATTAACATTTATTTCAGTTTTGCATGAATTGACCTTGAAAAGCCAGTGGAATTTTTCGCATTACTTCAGCTGATATAAATATATGAAGAATTTACGATAACATTACGATAACACAGTAGGTTATCATGAACTTTAAGTTAAACGCCAGTCTTAAAAATTCTTTGATGCAATGTGTATCAAAGTATATTTAGCATATTTTCTTCATTGTGTTTATGAACTAATTTAATTGAATCAAATCCCATGAAATCTTAGTGCAATTAAAGATATATATATCCGATTCATATATCTTCTACCTTTGCAGTAATGTCTTTTTTTTTCTGATTCCTAATGTAAATCACACGTACATTCAACAGCATTCTACTTCCTTAGCTTTCATAAAGGAAAGAAGATCACCTGATTATATTTGATGTTTGTTGAAGCGATGAAAACGGTGTGAATTTAAAAATAATTTTAAAATACGCACAGCAAATTGTTTAAAAAATTGAAGAAATTTAATAAGAAACTAAACATTAATTAAACTGATATCCTTTAAAATATTTTTAAGCAATCTAAAAAGTTGCGAAAATTAGTTTTTGAAATAATATTTCCATGAATTCAAAAGAAAAAAATATCTAAAAATGCCTAATTAATTAGAAATTGTAAAAAATCACTACTAAATGTGCATTTACACTTTTAAAAACCCTACCTGCATATGTAGATATTATCGTGTAAAACGCCAACACACGCCTTTTTAGTTATATTTTGAATAGATAGATATTATCACTGGCACACACATATTTTTAGTTTTAAAGCTAACGAATAAATTGCCATCATTACTAAACTAAACCTCTCAAGAATGCAGATATTGAGTACTAAGAATGCGTTTTCTCTTCTAACACACTGCTGGAAAGATGCGTTCCGTGCAGGTGTCAATCCCCGTTATCCCCGAGTCAAAACACACCCCTTCTCATGCGTGTTCAAAAATTAATAAAGTAATAATCTCCCGTTATGCTGATGAGTAATGTGGATCTAATGCGCCCCTAGGGTCCTAAGTGCTCTAGGCAGCTGGCGGTGCACTTACGCAATACGGTGTCACGCCCTGGTATGATGGACAGCCAGAACCTTGCGCCCCGGACTGTTGCGGGGATGAGCAGGGATGATTCGCTTTGCACACATAGCTTGGGGAGAGAGAAATTAGTGGCCGAAAAGCATTTGTTTTGCGTTAAAAGGAATTGTCGTATTTTCTCCCCCCCCCCCTTTTTAAATACAAACGTGCGTTGCGACTTTTTTTACGATTTTTTTTTTACCGTTAATTATAGTCTTAAAAAGTTGGTATGAAAAAACGCACATAATTTTTCTTTTCTTTCCATCTAATTTATCTCATTTAATTATTATGTGCAATCCTTTATGCACCAATATATATATATATATATAGTTATTTGGAATTTAAGGTACATTATGATAGTTGTTCGCTTAATGTTGAATATTCTTTGGTACATTGTCATAATTTCCCTTAAATAATTAGTGATCAGAGGTTTATATTTATTGAAATACTTAATTCAGAACACTTAATTCATTGCAAACAGAAAACTTGTATTAGAGTTTGTTCGCATTTAATTGTTGCCATTCGATAATAAGTAATAAGAGCTATTTCTGTATCACTTTAGTTAGCGTTTTTTTTTTATACATAGACTAGCTAGTAACCGGCGCGTTGCTGCCGCCGAAATAAATAATATTAAGTGAAAGCAATCAATAATTTTGCAATGTTCTGTCAAAATGGGGTGAGTGGTACGACAGTGTAGGAAATACGAACAAACAAATATTCATTTTTGTATATTGGATTTGTGTATTCTTTTAGAATTATGAAACTTGGTATTCTTTCTGAATGATAATGAAAGAAACTATTTATTGTATCTCGTTTAATATTAGTTTAGAATTCTCAAATTTAATTTTAGAAAATGGGATTAAATTATTTTTTTAAAATTAATTAAACATAGAAAACATATTTACACCATAATATCCTTAATATAGTTGAAATGATAATTTTTGAAAATTAAGATGTTGCAAAATTATTTGTGCTACAAATATTTGATGGTTACTGCAAAAAACGCTAAAATTTAATTAAAATTTAAAATTCCCAGTGTTGGTCTCCCCAAAGCTTTTTCGCATAATCTGTAATAAAGTTGTTACCCCTGAGAATGATTTGCATGACATTTGCTTATTTTAGCTACAAAATATTAACTTTTAACTTGAATTTAGCATTTCTACAGAATCTATTCTCACCTCGGTGAATTATTTGGAGAATAGTTGCGGTTGAGATCCATTTTTTTTTAAATTCTAGATAATTGTGCTATCTCTATAACTATTCCTTAGGTGTAAAAAATAAGCTGGCCAAGTTTCATCGCAATCGGATGAACGATTTAGGAAGGCATAAGAGACGTACAGACAAACATTCATTTTTATTTATATAGATAAAAGCCACATTTACTTGTTATGAACGTTAATTTGTTTATAGTAATCAATAATGTAACCCTACTTGATTATTTTATAATCTAGATCGAAATCCACCCTGCAGTATTTAGCGGTAGTTTTCTGTTCTTCAATTTCTTTTTGTGGGTGGGTAAGGGTGAGAAGGAAGATGGTTTGAAAAGTTGATTTTTATTTTCTTTTAATAACAGCGACAATTTCAAAAGTTTATTCTAGAGAAAATCAGGTATTGTTTAAATCAACTGTAATTTTAATTATCATTCTTAATTAATTACCATTTGAATGGGAATATTTTATAATTCTAAGAAAATGAAGATACTTAATACTTTAAAAAGTTCAGTTATGAATTTTAAATAACAGATATACTGAAATAATTTTTTTAGCAATTAATAATTAAACGCTTTGCTATTTGTCATTTGTCAAAATGTGTTACTTTAGAAATTAATTGTTGTAAAAATAAAGAAATAAAGGGTGGAAAATAATTTGGATTTGAAAGTTTGGAAGGGAAAGGGGCACCTTGAGATTTGGGTTGCTTAAGGCCGACTCGAATGCTTAATCTGGCCCTGCCAATAAGAGCTTGTCTTTAACCAATTGAACTAATTATTCCCAACTGGGCCCTATTTTTCAGGGTTTCTACATCAGAGTACAATCCAGCTACTCTTGGCCCTATTTAGTTATGTATATGGGATGGAAGATACAAGATTTACTGAATATTATTTCAACTGGTTTAGAATAGTTAAGAATTTAAGAAACGTATATTTCCTCTAAGCTTTTAAGAGCATCTGTTAAAAAAGGATTGAAATGTGTAAAATTAATATTTATAACAATCTGATTTTGGATTCCGTCATATTAATCCTCTAAGTCATTTTTTATTGAAATTTAATAAACGATAGCTACTTTTGACAATCAATTAGTTCCTTGTGTTAATAATTGCTAAGGGTGTCAATTAAATAGTTTGTGCAACTTGGTCGGCTTTCAAAATGTTTTTTAATTATAAATTTTGGTATAGATATAACTCGTATTATTTTTAATCTATTCTTTTCAATGCACTGTTTAAAGCCCTATTTCTGTTCATACATACAATAACATTTGAGGATAGAACATTTGTATTTAAAGCTGGATACACTTTAAAAGTATTTCATCGCTACTTGATTTTGAAACTAGCACATTTTGGAAAGATACTGAAATATTTTTATCTTGACCATCAACAATGAAAATATATAGATATATTACTAACAAAAAGGAAAACGTCTCATTTTCTTTGCAATGATAAAATTCATTGTTTGAATGTACTTTAAAAATTTTAAGTAATTAAAAACAGATAAAAACATTGTAATTGCAATTAAATTGATCGTTCATCAGACAAACTTTATATCCTTCAATTAAAGTAAAAATAAGTGTTTTCTGTAATATTTTCATCTTATCGCAAAAAACAAAAACATTTCGTTTAATTTTTAATTAATTAAAATTTTAAAGAAACTGCTCCGAGTTGAACGTTCCCACACTTCAAAATATATAAAGCTAAGTTTGGTAGTTCTAAGTCGTCCAGTAGAGCACCAACACACACACATAGATACAGACACATATATCTTTAATGTTAGCAGAAGTTAAAAGAATATGTCATTAAAAAAATATTAAAATTCTATAACGACAGATAATATTAAAAATAAAAAAATATATAATAATTCTTGGCTTATTTTTAAAATTTATCAAAAATAAATACATTAAATAAATTTCAATCCACATTTCATTACTATTATTTATCAACATTCACTTTACTCGAAATCACTCTTTTTTGAATAAATAAATACTTTTTATTTAACATTACATTTAAGTATATTTATTTTAAATGTGAAGAAAGGAGGGGGAGGAGAAATGAAAAGGAACTGTGTAACTTCACTAGAAATCAAGCTGACTGACTAAAAATGATTTTCAAATAGGCCCGCGTCACCTAAAGGCCAACCCTGCCACCAACTAAAACCAGATGATGAAGAGAGCAAAACAAAAGCCCAAACCTATGTGAAAGAAAAATATAATTCCCTCCGTATCCTCAGTAAAAAGTGACGCAAGCCAATGATTTACGCTCGCGAATCTCAGGGGGTTGGGGCGTATGGCACAGCCCTAAGTAGATTAGAACCGATGAAATTTGTCTGGCCAGCTACCGACTTACGGGGTATTACGGAGCACCTTTGCTTCACTTCCCATAAAAGAAATAAGATGGGGAGGGGGTTGGGCGCAAAAAAATAATAAAAGATCTATGGGCGGGACGATGTGCTCATCCCTTGGGGAAAAGGAAGGGCCAAACGAAATTTTTCTTTCCCCAGCAGACAACTTTGTGGCCGCTCGAAGAATTCGTTTACGGGGAAGCCTAACAATTGCACGTGCCATGGTTTACCAAACATCTGGGTCACGTGACGTATTACCTAATATATTTTTTTTGTGTGGTGAAACACCCCTTTGAGGGAGGATTCATTCTGCTATTCCCCCAATAAAAAAAAGGAGACAAACCAAATGATATTAAGGGCAGATTATAATTAAGTCTAGTTCTTTCTTTTTTTAGAGGGTTATTATGTAATAAAACAAGTCATATAAAGGATGCAACGTTTAAAAGTAAAACTTCTGATTAAGGGATTTATTATTATTTAGAAAGTATATGAAATTGAGCAAGATTTCATTCTGAGCCCCAAGCATGCCTTGTTAAAAGATGCATGTTTAATAATCTTATTTGTAATTCTGTAATGATAGTTTTTCAATCATTTTCCAAGCTATGCAATTTATACAATATTTTCTTTTATACATTACTTTTATTTATACTTCTGTACGATACATTTGTGTGCTCTTTTCATTTTAATATTTCCAAATTATAATTAATTGGAAAAATTGGATTTAATATTACATACATTTATAATCAAAAATAAGTATAAAGCTTAAGTGGGAAAAAAACTCTAAAAAAAGGAATGATGAATCCTGCCTGAAGACTTTGTCAAGGGTCATCCTCAGGCAGGGATTCAAATCATGCCTTTTTTTTTTAAGTCAAAGACAATTGTCCTTGATTTTATGATATTAATTTTCATCTCTAAAACCACAATTTCGTGCGATTTTTAGATCACGAAGGGTCAATATTTTGGACAAAAAGACAACTCCCAGAAAAATCCTTATTTAAATCTCTGTCTGAGGGTGACCCTTGAGAAAGTTTTCAAGTCGGATTCATCATGTCTTTCTTTTAGGTTCTTTTTGCATTAAACTTAATATTTATTTCTAATTTAATTCAGTTCATTTATGCTTTAGTAATAGCAGCATTGGCGCTTGCTACATATAGTGTATCGTTCATTGGTTTCATTCAGGAAATAGTTGAATTTCCTAACTGTTGCTTCTTGATTGATAGTTTCAGATATTTATAATATTGGAATTATTAATTGCAAAACTAAAACGCTAAAACTAATTAAAATGAAATATTCTAATTTCGTTCACTCTATCAGTGTTTAAAAAACATTTAAATTATATTAATTTCTTTTTATTATTATTTTATATTATCCTAAATACAGAAAATGAGCATTTTGATTCATAAGTTAATTCATCAGTTATAAGTTGACTCGTATTAGCATGTTCAATTTCTAATTGGCCTTTAAAAAAATGTTGAAAAGTATACGTTTCAATTCTTTCTTCAGTTATGTGTTGCATTTTGATACGTAATTTGATGAAAGTTTTTTGCTATTATTTTTTTTCCAGTTACAACTTTACACATCTCTCTTACTGTTTTAAAATAAAAAGAGTACAAAAACAATTGTAAGAAGATTGACAAATTATTTAACTTAACTTAATTTATTACTTAAATTTGCATTATCTATTGCATACTTAAATTATTTCATGAACTTATCAAAAAATGTAACAATTTTAAAACTAATACTGTAAAAATATATATAAAAAGATCTGTTTTAAATTTCAGTAATTAATAAAAACAATATATCAATTTATGCTACATTCTCTTGCCATACTTTGGTTTTTCATTAGTAAAAATAACACCAATTGCAGTTATAGGATCACTACCTTCATAGAGGGCGCGATTTGGATGAGTTTCAGTAACTTTGGCGTGTTAAAACAGTGAATGAAATAAGGTCAAAGGTTAATTAGATTCCTTGTACATCCGTAATAAATAATTATGATTCATTCCCTTATCAATTAAATTTATGAAGTTGTGTAGTATTAATCGATAAAATATTACTCCCGATTGGTTTGCATTCATGAATCGTGAATTCACTGCCATGACTCACGCTGATATCCGGTCCATCAGTCTAATTAGATTACTTCGTTGCTATCCTTTAGCTATAATATTCATTTCATTAAACAGGTGGCCCAATGCAGTTAGAAAGCATGTGTGAATCACAGATGAATCACATGATAGTCAACATGTTACGAAACTGTCGACTAATTTAAAACACAGGTGAAATTAATAAAAGATTTATTACAATCATTCGAATTAGATAGATGCTTCAATGCAATTAGAAAGTAGACGTGAATCACATGTGAGTCACATTGCAGTCAACATGTTAAGAAACTCTAGAGTATTAAAGGCATAAATGAAATCATCAATCACAATTGTTTTACAGTAGAAACGAAGAGAGAGAGATACTTACTTTCTCCTGTTGTTGTAATTGCTTCATCATGAGGTTTTTCTTTTTATCTTTGCACCTCTTGTTCTGAAACCACACCCTGATCACACGCGGACTAAGTCCCGTCATTTCTACCAACTGTTCCTTCATGAGAGCGTCTGGTCGGGGGTTGGCAGCATAGCAAGTGCGCAACGTGTGCAGCTGCTTCTCGTTGAGGACGGTCCGAACCCGCGTTGGCTTGTGGTCCGAGTTCTGCTTGTGCACCTGCGGCCTCACCGAGTCCCGATTCCGATTCGTCTGCATGGACTCCGCATTGGCTGCAGAAGAAAGAGAATAGTTCAACAATCTCAAATCACTCGGCACCGAAAAAGCAAAGAACAGTAAAGAAAAAGAGGAAGAAGAACGGTTGGCAAACAAACTCGAGTACTGCTGCAATGGCCAAGAAAGACAAACACCGGGAAGGTTCTTATTATCATCATTTTCCCGCTGAGAGTTCTGTTTGGAATTGCTTTCTGTAGAAGAGCCGACTTTTTCCTTTTTGGTGGTTAGGAAATTCGATAACAAAAGGAAAGCTTCGAGAGGTGCCAGTAGGCTAGATGTGCTCCACTGGTCAACTTATTTTGTATGTAAATATACTGAGAAATGATGAACTGTGGTTATGTTCCAGATTGGGGGAAACAGCAGTGGATCTGCCATAATTAGACATCGCCAAGTGTGCTTTGACCCGTTTCAGTTCATTTGGTCTGATAATAGTTCCAGAACTCATAGGTGGATGGGGAGCAACAGCCGCTTGAACTAAGGATCGTTAGGCTTAGCTGCAATATCATTGAAGAGTCATAGCAAAAATACCATGACGTTATTTAAAAACTAACATCAAGGAAAAGTACGCCAATGTTAGTAATATGTTTGTTGTCCTGACTCACGTCTCTAATTAGATCCATTTTTCTAATCTTATGACACCTTATTGCCAGCTCTGAATTGTAGACGTGAAGAGGTCACCTTATTAGAAACAAAGTGTGAATCACATGCATTTTGTGTAGCAGGCAAAATGTTAAAAACTGATATTTTGTTCTGGATGGATGGTAAAAGCGAAATCTTAAATGTAATAAAGGAAATTTTGTCTCAGAATAAAAAAATTTTTTCATGGGTAGAATACGATCTGAAGTATGTTCCGAATAAGTCGGATTAAAAGTAGGTTACAAAAGACAATAAACACTTCACAGTGAAAGACGCTCCGAGTTGAGGAAGTTTAAAAAAATATTTTATCATTTATTCTGTATGATATTTAAATATGTGTAGATAATAGAATTCTTATAGAAGATAAACTGAAATAGATAAGTTTAAAGCTTTTTAACAATAGACAATTAAAATAATAATGAGTATTAATTAGCAGTAAACCTAATTATACTGATTGAAAATAGCTGAAATTTTATTTTTTAAATTGATGATTAATATTTCATATGTTGCTATTAGAGGGTTGGCTCCCAAGAATTGGCTCGATATCAAGGAATCTTCAAAACAATTATCCCCTATATGGTGCGAAAAACACTCTGTTTGAAGCATCACAGTCTGGACAAGGATTTAAAAACCTTGAAACAGTTCCTCAATTTTCATCCTTTTTTTTTTTTTTTTTTTGAAATAATGGACTTTTTAAATATTTGAAAACAGTCTTAAGGAACAAATATACGCCCTGTATCTTTTATTTGTTTTAAATTGACATTTCCTTTTTCCTCATCACTTTCTTTCTGAATATGCTTAAAGTGTAAATTGCCACTACTTTTTATATTTAATAAATAAGAAAACTTATTATCTTTGTAAAAATTAAAACTATAGTATGCTGAAAGAGTTTTGTGTCTAGATTGAAAACTTACTTTATAGAGTTGATAAGGATGGAATACTTATTGTACACTTAAAGTAATAAAGTTGTAATGCTTTGAAAATTTATGAATAATATGCTGAGAATATATGTTTCATATTCTGAAAAGGTAATATATCTAATATATTGAAAATGTAATATTGCTAAAAAATGTTGTATTTTGCAGAAAGTGTAGCATGCCTTGTAAATGTAGCATGTCTAATTTATACAAATGATTATTCTAATTTATACTTTAAAGGTACAATGAAAAGAAGAAATCTTGTGTTAGGTACTGAAGTTCTAGCACTTCAGGTTTGGAGGTATGCTATTTGAGGGTTTAAAATTGTTTACTAAACAGGGTATTTTGACGTAAAATTTAATTTGCAAACCATTGAATAATCTCACATAAATTTCAAATCATTCTCATACAAATTTTCATCATTTCAAAATACGAGTAATCTGCAAGTATATTAATTACTTAAAGAAGTGCATATTAATACTTAAGAACAAATAAAAAGGAATAAATTTCTACAAGGTTTCTCCAATTTTTGTACCTACCTACCCTATACCGGAAGCAAACAAATGTACGAAAAGCTGTAAGTTTTCGTACATTTGTTTTGCTTCCAGTTTTGGAAACATTTTTTTAATGTTGCGTAGTTAAATTACAATTGTTCCTGAAAGAAAACCAAAATCCTTTGAAGAGAAATTTTTTGCATGCAGCTTGTCTAGTAAATTTGGGGAGAGGGACAGGCTCTATGGCACCGTAAAGGATGGATATAGATCACATTTCTAGAACCCTACTTGGCTAAGAGGGGTGGTGAACCGTGAGAAACAATCTGGTGTGCAAATACTGCAGCCCTCCACTTAGAAGCTGAAGTGGCAAGTGGAAAAAAAAAAATCTTACTTTCACATGTGAAGACTGTTTATATTCTGATAAAGGAAATCATTTAATGAAATATATAAGTAACCAAATATATTTTTATTGGACTAAAAACTGAATTTTGCTTTCTAGTATTCGAAGTATTGTGATCATAAAAATAAATAAATAAATAAATTTTAAACAATGGCCCGAAATAGGTAAAATGATTCTTCTCTGAGTCCGGAAATTGTATCTAGGCATCATCTGAAATCATTGTCTATCTGTTCATCTATCCATCTATAAACATGATAACTCAAAAACATTTTGAGCTAGACTGATGCAATTTGGTTTGTGGGCTTACGGTCAAATTTATTGATTCCTATCAAATTTTGAATGAAATCCTTTGGAAAAAAATATCTGGTTAGCTCTCGAAGTGCATGGGAACGCTGTAGTACAAAGCACAAAACGCTTGATAAATAAAATTGGTGCACATGTTTTGTATTTAAAATAAAGATTCTTACCAAACTTAGATAAATAGAAATGTATAATATAGACTATTACTATTGACTATTAGTTTTGTGGTATGGTTGATCATCTTTCGTTTTATTCTGTCAAACAATAAATTGAATTTAGAAGCTTAAACTTTCTTGTATTTCTTACTAGCCGCCTTTGGCGACCAGCTGGTTCGCCACGAGTAATTGGTTTTTAACATTTTCAATTAAATCACATATTTATTAGCCTGGAAGTAACTCCGGGTATTGATTGGCCTGAAATTAATATTTTCTTTAAGATGATGGACGGAAAGTTCTAAAAGAAAGCGTTTTCCTAATAATATTCTTTAATTTTATAAATCAATCAGTTTTAATGATTGATTTAGAAGACTGATTGATGTAGCAACTTTTATTTAAAATATTAATAAAAATACTTTGTAAAATAGGGCTCACAGAACAAAGTATGAAGAAATCTAAAAGTCATTATTCATAAATGCATTGTTTAACTTAAACTACATAAAATGTAATTATTTACTTCATTTAGATCAAATTAATAGCATTAAACAATATATATGCCTGTTAATAATATTTTGCAAATTGGCCATTGGAAAGGAATTTGAATGCATATCCTGTATAAATAAAGATAATTTATTCAATTAATGATTTAGATATTGCAAACGATCATGGAATTCTTTGTCTTGTATTTTTTAAAGAAAATATCACATTTTATATTTATTTTATTTTATCCAGTCACGTGCTAAAAGTTGCCTTTCTTAACTTTTAATTTGCGATGATAGTTTTTTTATTTTTTATTTTTTTAATTTGAACTTCCGTCAAAATGATGACAACAAGGTGATAAAACCTAATTTTTTCCCTTTGACATGCTCTTGCAGTTTTTATAGAAACCTTAGCTTTGCATTTATTTTTTTAGAAACTATCACATTTTATAATGAAAAAAAATATTGAATTAATGATACAGATATTGCAAACGATAATAGAAATATCCCATTAAGTCGGATTCCAGTGCATATCCTGTTTAAATTCGATCAGATTTACCGTAAAGAAGATTTATGAAGTAATTATTTAGATATTGCAAACGATCATACAATCCTTTGCTTTGCATTTATTTTTTTAGAAAATATCACTTTTTATATTTTTTTATTTTTTCCAGTCACGCGTTAAAAGTTGCATTTCTTTAGATTTATTTTGCGATGATAGGTTTTTTTTTTATTCTAACTTCCGGCATTCTTTTATTTTATCCCGTCACGTGATAAAAACATGGTTAAAATATTTCTTTAAAAATTCGTTAAAAATAGAAGCTTACGTTATAAATTAAAAAAACTGATACCGTTAGAAAGCTAATTTTTTAATCTTTAAATTGATATAAAAATCATGTTTGTGCAATAATATTTTCGGAAGTGATAACGGAAAAACGTCGAAATTTCGCTTAAATTTTAATTAATTCAAATTCTAATTAAAAATTCGAAAAAGGGCTCCGAGTTGCACATTCCTGGCCTCCAAGGTATACATGTACCAAATTTGGTAGCTGTAGATCCAACGGTCTGGCCTGTAGAGCGCCAACACACACACACACATTAAGCTTTATTATAAGTATAGATATCAAAATGAAAATAGGATTTTCAAAATTGAACAATATTTTAATCTATCTGGTGTTTCCTAATCATGGACTCTAACTTAGGCTAAGCCATTTTATATATTAATTTTTTGTTTATTTATTTTTTCATTTGTTTACTCATTTTTTATTTGCAGATTTATATATTTCTCTTTTTTTGTTTTCATTTCTCTTTCTGTTTCCTAAATTTTAATTTCATATCTTCGATAAATTTTATTATTTACAAATTATGTTTCAATGATACTGTTGGAATATTAGGTAGACTCTTCTGTTGGAGACATTTAGACCTCTTCACTTTTTCTTTTTATGCCTGCTCTTTTTTTCTTCTGTTACGTCTTACGTCTTTTTTTTTTAAGTCTTTACTGCTTTTAGCTTTTAGTAAGCAAATTAAGAAGAAAACTTTTGACTAGCTAATCCTTTGATAGCTAATTAAATTCTTTTTTTTAAATTTTAATTATGACCTTTTACTGGCGTAACGCCGCTTAACATAATGGTGGTAAGTACCCAATCATCATGAATACATCTGTTTGTTTGCACGTTCACATGCATATACTAAATACAATATAAGCAGTGACTTAATGAAATTTGATATGTTAACTTGTGACAACAACTGTAGCAGTTTAATGTCAGTTGTTCAGCCAAAAAATTATTAAAATTCTCAATAAAATTTCTCTTTGATTCAAACGTCTATTCACTTGGAAAAATCTGTATTTCGTAACTATCATTCTCCAATGCTATGCAAGGTGCTCGCGGTCTTATTCAAGAAACTAAAAAGATAGGGGTAATTGGGAGAAAGTTTTAGGAGAACCCCTCCCACTGGTTCGCCACTGAATTAAACTTTCTGTCATGATTTCCGTCACTAACAACATATATTATTTTGTGAAACACTAAGGTAACATATCTATTCTTAGTCAACTAAGTTTGTCCCTCCTGATTTTTTATTTAGGATAAACTTATTTGTGTTTTCAAAATGATGTTTGAAATATTCTACTTAACGTTAAAACAATTTTTTTTTATTACTTTCCCTAAGCAGATAATAAAACTTGAAATAAGGAATTTCGAATGAGATTTATCTGAGGCGTTTATTTTTATTGAAATCGAAGCTTTTACTTTTAACACGGAAAATTATTCGCACCATTAACTTCTCAAATATGCAGCACTAGTTTTATTTTGGAATCCATTGTGCATCTTGTACGAATGAAATAAAAGACCGTCACATAGCATACGGTGATAACCAATTTCGGCACATGCCTATGTTTATTATGTGATAGTAGTCATGTATACTTATTGTGTGTTCATTTTCAGAAAAATGAATTATTGCTATATTGCAGCAATAAAAGAATAACGTATAAAATAACTTATACATAAATTAATTTATAATAATGCTTAACATTTCTTAAATGGTAATGAAGTCATGTGGAATTATTTTGTATTCGTTGTTTGAAAAAAAAAAATTACTGCTAAATTAAATTAATTAAAGAAAATATGCATAATAATTAGTAAATATACGAACTGAAAATTTGTATTTTTACTCTACAACCAAATTTGTGTTTATTCACTAATTAAGAGGAGATCTCACGATAGTGGCAATTTTAAAAGTTTTCTATTTGTATGATAGAATTAAAAGAATGAGAATTGAACAGCTAAATGCTTCTGCAAAAAATCAAACATGAAAAATATGCTTCAACTTCTCTAATTAAAATCAGTTTCACTAATTGATACGAATCAGGTAAGGAATAAATTTAAATAAAACAAAGCGCAATCAAAGCTTATGGCGAATCAATCGGTCACAAAAAGTGGCAAGTATATAAGTGCAGCAGCTTAACATTGCGCATAAGATAGAATATAAATTTTTTGTACTGAAGTCATAAGTCAAACGAAATCGAAACCATTCAACTTTCTTGAAAGTAATCCATTCCAAAATTCCTCCTGTTTTCAAGTAAGAAAAAAAAAGAAGCTATGGAAGTATGATAAAAAAATAAAATCGATATAAAAGATTACTCGATACAATCTATTTGACTTAAGCATCCTTGACGAAACAGTCCTCATCACGTGTGGTACCACTCTCTTTTTTAACATCGCAGCATATCTTTCACCATTCAAAAAAATGGATGGAATAGAACCCCTCTTTTCCCATTTTGGAAAGAAATAATGACCCTTGCTTTTGCAAAATGTGGCTCCTGGAATCGTTCACTTCTTTCTTTAGAGGCAGTTAGCACGCTTTGAGAACGGAAGACGCATTCTCAGTCGTAAGGTGGTTTGAAGAGCCCTACTTCAAGTCAAGAACCGAAATGTGGAGTATTCAATCATGCAGGAGAGATTGCTTGTGAGGGGGGGGGGGATGTGATTTTTTTTCCATTTCGATTCTTTGACTTCATTTTTATTTTATTCCATTTCTTTCGAGAGCCGATGGAAAAGAAGGGAGGGTTCAGGTCGGTTTTATTTTGTGGTGTGAAAGCCAACGCATGTTCATAGTTAATGGAAAGCACATTAACGGCTAAAATGCTGCAGTACTTAACCTGTAATACCTATTAGTACTTGAAGATCGCCGATTTATGTATAGGTCAAACAGTACTTCAGGACAAAATACTTTTGGAAACATCCATTATTGAGAAGTGTTTAATAATTGTTGTCAATAAACATGAGAGCGTACGTGATCAAAAAAACTTTGGTTTCGTCCTTTAACTTGTAATACCTTTTATTAAATGAGAGGATACTCATT
>JAPMOQ010043553.1:0-15719 GCA_026543055.1 Argiope trifasciata | reverse complement strand
ATGTTTCTAACAATTACGTTTTTCCTTCAGAGTTTGATTCTCCAAAACGCGCAATGCCAAAGAGGTCATCGTATTTACAATATTTGCTAGTGATATGAGGTGAAGCCAAAAAGTTCACCAAAAGCATGCAAATGGCATATATCGACACTTAACATGAGCAGTGAAATTAAATTCTTTACAAAACTTGTTGAAAGGCCTCAAACTGAGAAGAAAGATTTTTTTTTAACATTCTCTTTGATAAGAATATATTTTCCAGCAGAGCAAAAGGGGGTGCTGTTTTTTAAGTGAAAAAAGCAATGGATCTAAGAAAATAACACTCTTTTTTCTAGAAAAGGGAACATCTTACGTAGAATAAAAAGACAAACACAAATAAAAACTGAAATATAAGGAATTTTGGTACTTTTTTTTGGAGCATTCTTTTTCGACTCTTAATAAAACGCCTTGAAAAATGTTCTCAAGAAAGTTTTCGTGAAGTACGTTGAAATTTCTCTTTCAACAAATAAGAAAATCTACTTGATATTTTGTAAGAATGATCTAAGAATAAAATGCCTTTCTACATGAAGAAATAATTTGCTCATCTAAAAATCTACATAACTTACACCTACATAATTTAGAAACTATTTGACGAAGATTAAATAATATTTCTTAATTTCTACGAATGAAAATGGCATAAGAGAGTAACTTGTTGCTTTGATTACAATGAAACTGTGAGTGAAATTCGTTTTCAAAATGCATCTCTACCATTCAATTATTAATAATGAGAGAATCTTTTTTCTTACAGACAGTTATCTTAAAAGAAAATACTATGCACATCTTATAAAATAAATCATATTTTTAAACAAATTTAATAAAAAGTATTTTGTCAAAATAAATCATTTTATATAATTATATGAAACAGAGATTTTCCATTTTAATTGTTTTGTTATTCCTAGTTTTACATTTATAATGCATCATTATAAATATCTTCAAATTTTATGAAGAGAAGCATCACTTCTATAGAATCCAATTTTAATTAACTGTTTTCTGAAAGCGTAATATAATATTGTCATCGAGAACACACTAATGTAGAGAATTTTAAAACATTTCAAAAATGTGAAAAATCAACAGAAATTCCTCTTTGCATGAATCAAGATTAATAAATTTAAATTAATACAATTAGTGTATCTTTTTTATGTCGATGCCCTAGATTCAACAGGTAGAAGATATATCATTCGGATTTTGAATATTTGACGAATTAGATCGAAAGATATGTCTTCTGAAAAGCTTTATAGCGATTTATTTTTTTGAAAAGAAAATTAAATTCGCCTTTTGGTCCCATTGTTATAAAGAAGGATATTGTAAAACAATTATAAACAAATTACGACGTTAAAGCATGAAAATAATGGCTTATAAGATTTGATTCGATAAGATTTTTACATGGCTCATAAGATTTGTTTCGATTTTTGATATAATTCCTATATCGAGTCCCTTAAGACCAGCAATAAATAATCTAAAACAGTATTTAGCAATGTAGTAACAAAAGTTTATTACAAACGTGATAGAAATATAGCTGTCTATATTATATTATTATTGTAAATAATTTCTTTGTTTATCCACTTTAAATCTATTAGAGAAATATTTGAAATAACTTTTATCCTAAATTTTTATTGAAATACAAATCTGTATCAAATTTTAAAATATTGTCACTTCAAAATAATTTGATTTATAATTATTTTACGTCTAAGCTTTCATTTTCCGATCTTTTAAAAAAGAGACCATTTAAAATTCGAACTGAACATCGAAACCTTTTGTCACAGCATTAACTTTCCTTTTAGCCATCATTACATTTTTTTAAAAATTCTTCCTTTCAAATTGTAATTTCGAAAAAATCAGCATATACAATGAACTTGGCTAAAAAAATTAAACGAAATATTTTCCTCATTAAAAGTTTCTTTAATAATTGATAGCACTATGTTTTAAATTTCTAAATTTATTCTAAATTGCTTAATTTATCCACAGTCGAAATTTAAATTCTTCAACGTAAGTTACTAATTATAAACAAAATCATCAAAAATTAATCTGTTAGGGGAATTACATGAAGAAATCTTTATAAAAAAATTCCTGCAACTGCGCAACTATTTCACATCGGTGAAATATTATCCGTTGAGCCGTAAACTAAAATTCACATCGCAGAATTATTTTCGAATATCACCATCATCGAAATTATTTATTAAGCGATATCATTTATTAAGTGTACACTAGTTTATGAATTTGCTAGTTAAAGTGTTCTTGATTGTTAAAATCCAATTATCTTAAATATATCGTTCAAAAAACGCAATTCGAACTTGATCTAGTTTCGATATTTTTACTTTTGATTTTCTATTCTATTATATCAACACAATAAGACTGTTTTTGTGTTAAAATGTTCTAGTTACTATGTCGTAAAAGAAAGTAAGTCGAAGATTCATTTTGATTTTTTTAACCGATTCCATTTTAAATGTTATTCAAGGTGTAGTTTTGGTTTCCTGATCATAGACACATTTTTGTTTGCGTATGATCTGGAAGCTTGTAGCAATTTTGAATTAATCTGGTTACATGTATATCATTAAACAGACAGACAGTAAATCCATTAATTGAGTCGGACCAAAATTTGGCATAGTTATAATCCGACGATGAAATTATCTGTTATATTGCGTCTATTCAACCAGTTGGTTATCTTAATTATAGGGTAAACATACATTTTCTCTATAATTAAGCCCCAAACTCTAATCGTATCCTCATTATCCTTCTATTCCCTTTCAACTGGCTGGAAATACCGTGGAAAAGGGTTAACCTACTTGTATGGACAGAGAAATATGTGTTAAGGTTATAGATTACAGACAAATTTGATAGAAATCAATATCAACGCTTAGATGCAAAGACTACAAACCAGGTTTTATCAATCGAGTAAATTGCGTTAACAAAATATTATGCAAAATAGGAAACAGGACACATATTTCAGGCTAAAATATAGAAATTCCTCAAAATTTCCATTTAAAGTATTTCAGATATTGTAATAGTTTTCTTTTCTGTATTTTTTATGAATAGAAAGTAAAAATTTCAATTTTTTAATACTCAAAATACAGTTTTATTAATTTAAATGAATAAATCGTTGATGAAATTACAATATTGTAATAATAGTTTCTTAGAGAATTTTAATACATCGTTTTTTTTCTTCGGTGCATTACCACTTTAATATTTCTCCTTTCATTTCCAATAAAGGAAGTAGTGATATCCAAATATAAGTGATATAATAATGGTTCCCAGGTTTATTACTTTTTATTTAATATCTAATGTTAACAGTTTTACTTTGACTCTTAAAAATATTTAAAACAATATTTAGACCTTATTTACTTTCGATATATATTAATACTTCTTAAGATATTAATACTCCTTTATGAATAAGCTTTAAATTTAAAGTTTGCATACTAAAAACTAGTTGAAACCGCATAACAAAAAATCATTTCAAAATTCTTTTAATTAAATAGCAATAATTATTAATTTTGAGCAATATTGTTTGAATTAAAAAAATCTATTTGTTATTTAATTAGATAAAGGATTAATTTTATATACCGTACTCCTAATGTTCTCTTTAGATATAAAGTATAAAGAAAAAGAATATCCTATTATTTATTTTATTGCCTTTTTTCATCTGTAATAATAGAAAAATTTCATCTAATTTCTATATTAATTGTAATTAAATGCTTTATAAATATTTTAAAGAAATAAGCATAGAAATTGAATTTAATATTTAAAAAAATTGAAATCTGCTATAGCAAACTTCAAGTTATCATGTGAGAACACGTTTTTTTTATTATATTAATTTATTGATGCCCATGCGTCAATTTTTTAAAAATACGATGCTTTTTTCCCAAATTGATGGGAGCTTCAAAATTTGTTTCCCAACCAAGAAAATAATTGAAAATGAAAATTGCGTTTATACTTTATTAATTGACTACGTGATTTCGAGTTTCAACCCCTCCTAACCAAAACAACCTCATGTTCTTATATGATAAAAATTAAGATAAATATAAATTCTTCTTAAAACTCTAATCATAATTATTTGTGCATTTCAAACCCAACAAAAAAAGATAATTTTTATGAAGGTTAATAGACATTAGTAGATTGAATATTTCCATAAACTAAAATATTAAAATTACAACAAGGGTATTTTAGGAAATTAAGAATAATTAAAAATAGTTCATGTATATACTATTCAATATTTTAATTCTTCATCTTAATTTATGTAATCTGTATTTGAATGCATCTTCATATATGCAACATACTTAAGAAAACATGAAGAATAATTTAATTTAATTATTGGAATTTTTTTAAGTATACTGTTACACACAAGTAGCACAAAAATTTCTTTTACTAAGAAAATGAATTAAGTTGGACAAATTTTAATTAAAAAAACAAGCCTGTCGTTTAACATTTCCTTTCTCTTCCAGCAAGAGTTCGCAAGATATTTAAAGCTGCAAGTTGATAATTCAACCATTCCCCTTCATTTTCATCCATAATTAAAAGTAAACTTTTTAGTAAAAGAATTTTAAGAATTACTTACTGATCTATCAGATATTTTTTATGTTGAAATAAAAAAACATAATAGTAAAAATAGATGCCAATTTTTTGTGAGGTATTAACATGTTTAATTAGTAAATTAAAGTACAATATTTAGAGTCTTGGGTAAAAATATTTTTTCACCTTTCGACTTTCAATTACTTATCCTGAATTTCAAAAAGATTTAATTCAAGAATATTTTCTTAGAAAAGTGAAGATGATTTTTAATTACTTTCTTTAATAATTCGAGTAGTAAAAAAAACTCAACTGGGCTTTTAATCCTTAGTGAAATATTTTAATTAACATTCTCACATCTTTTAAATAGAACTGCTGAAAATTATAGAAGTCGATAAAAACTACCTTTTCATTTCTTCTATAAGTAGCATTAATATGATTAATCCTTTTTTAAATAAGAAAACATGCTTTAAAGAGTTTTTTTAAGCTTTTTAGATTGCAAACGATTTTTAGAAAAAAAATATTTTTTGAATATTTCTCCATATCAACTTAATTTATATATACTATGTCTTTCATCTGGAAAATTAAAGATGATTTTTGTATTTTGGAACAATTGAAATTAAATCTAAAAATGTTTTAATTTATACATACGAATGTTTTTATTCATCTTCAAATGTGTATTTATTTACTAGTAGTTGTTTATATTCATTTACATACACATTATGATATTAAAAAATACACTGAGCAGTCACTTTTAGCTTTTTTTTTCGCCGTATTGTTCAAGAATTAAAATAATGAATTTGTTCATTTAATTAGAAAAAAATATGGTTTGACAATAATATCTTCGCCCATTTTCTTTTAATTAGTATTGTTATATATTATTTATATCTATTTGTTACTGATATTAAAAATAATCTCTTAAAGCTGGTATAAATCAGCTATTAAATTCATTAAATATTTGTAAACGAGAAAAAATTCCGTTATGATAGGATAAGCCTCAGATCACCTAAAGTTCTGGTGAATTGCTAAATCAGAGAGTAAAACAGTGGATTGAATAAATGGTGTGTTTTTAAATAAAATTTACTAATAGTTCCATTTTTTCTAATTCTGTAGTATTTAATAATCTTATAATATTAAAATTGTTTTTATATCCCTTATTTTTGATGAAATATTCAAAACTAAATACTTAAATTGTTTTATATTATAATTGGATTTTGTTGCTTTTATTCTCAATGTTTGTACATGAATATTTGTACTTGTTTGTATCGAATAAGTAGTTTAAATTCAATAAAAAAATCGTTTTCTTTAAACTGCATCATTTGTTTATTAAAAATAATTCCTTATTTAATAAAATAATTCTTTTAAAGTTAAAGGAAAGTAAAAAAAAATGTCAATTATTTTTTCATTATTAAAATGAACCACTTTTTCAATAAAAGTTTAATATTAAAAATATGTGCTACCATTTTTAGTACAAAAATATTAATTTTTTTCTAGTATTTTTCTTCAATTTCTTGATTATATTCATATTTTCAAAACTTTTTTTTAATAAATAGAATTTTTATTTTATCTTTGAATCTATTGCATTATTAAATTTGTTTTAAATCTCCATAATCCAAATATAATTCACTTTAATCTTTATTATCTGAATTTTAAGTATTTAAAAAAATCGGGAAGACAATTCTTTTGTTTTAAAAAAAGATTATTCTCCTCCTAACTCATTTTTAACATAGGAAATATTAAGAATCTGAAACAAATTTGATGATCAATAAACAATTTTATTACAAAGCAAATATAAATAATAAATTCAAAGAAATTTGAAACACTTTATTTAAGTAAAAACTTTACTTTATATAAATTGTGATTTCTACCTTTCGATTCTTAACTCTAAACTATTTTAAACAAGCACTCTAATTTTGTTATATGATTTGTTTGATTATAGGGTTAGCGAAACAAATGCCTCTACTACCCTTCTTTTGCATTTTTTGCAAGAAGTTTAATCCTTTTAAACATAAGGTACATCAAATTGGATCTACTGTGATATAGGATCTTGAAGCGGATACTCAATCACTCGCCAAGTGGGATTTGAAATGAACGTAGATCCAATTGCACACCATGTCAGATCTGTGATGGAATAGGTTTTCGAATCTTATAACAAACTGCGCACCATATGATAAGGATGTTCGGTCTAAAAACTGTATATTTCCTATCATAAATGTATACTTTCCTTGTAAAGTATCAAATATCTATGTAATATCTGACTCCTGTCCCTTAAACTACAGATTCTTATTCTGTAACATCGCTCCTATGTTCGTTCTATAACGTAGCACATTTCCTGTAAAGTATGTTGGTACTATGATATTTTTAAAATAATTCTTTTTTATAAAACTCTTAAAAATTTTAAATGATATTTTTATTCAAACTAGATTTTAGACATAAGGAAATATTTGTGTAGAAGCCATCTAGAAAACTTGTTTCATGTATTTAAAAATACTGCATTTTAATTATATGCTCTGTAATCATTGTATGCAAAAATTAAAACAATCACAAACATTACACTATTTTTCAAAAAAAAAAATCCAAATGTAGTCATCTATATAAATAAAAATTGATGTTTGTCTGTACGTCTCTTATGCCTTCCTAAACCGTACATCCGATTGCGATGAAACTTGTTCAGCTTATTGTTTACAAATACGGGTTGGTTACAGGCTTAGTACAAGTATCTAAAATGAAAAATAAAAATTTGGATCTCAACCGCACCTGTTTATCAAGGATAAATCTTCAAAAAACTCACAGAAGAGACACAATAGATTCAGTAGGAATGCTAAATCCAAGTTAAAGGTTAATATTTTAGAGCTATAGTATCAAAATGTCATGCAAGTCATTCTCCACGGTAATAACTTTATTGCAGATTATGAAAGAAAATTTTGGAGAGACTAATCCTAGGGATTTTAAATTTTAATTAAATGTTAGTATTTTCTGCAGTAATTTCCAAACGTATTATAGTACAAATAATTCAGCATTATCTTAATTTTCAAAAAATTATCATTTCAACTCTATTAATGATTTTATGGTATAAGTGTATTTTCTATGTTAAATGAATTTTGAAAGAAAATATTTTAATCACATTTTCTAAAATTAAACTTGAGAATTCTGAATGAAAATCAAACGAATCACGATACAATAAATAATTTCTTTCATTGCCATTCTGAAAGAACCCCAGATTTACAATTCTAAAAGAATACACAAATCTAATATATAAAAAAGGATATTTGTTCGTATTTTATGTACTGTCGTACCGTTCATCCTATTTCGAAAAAACATTGACAAATTATTGATTGATTGCACTTAATATTATTTTTTCGGTGGAGCAATGCGCCGAGCACCATCTAATATACATTAAAATGAATATGTCATACGTTAAAAATTTATTCTAATGATTGCTTTCATTTCTTCCATTTCTGATAACGTACGGATATTAGCACAGCTACTGAATCCTTCAAAATCCTGCATTGTACTTTTCAATTCATTCCTGACTTACGTCATTTGAACCAGCGTCTTCTAACAATCGATTTAAAATTTACGGCTATTCCCAATTTTCTAAATGTTACCTCTCTTGTGACATCCGAAGCCTCTCGTCTAACTCACTGACACCGTAACAAACTGGTAACAAATTGAAGTTGATGGTCGAGGGCTAACAGCGACTCCTTCTCAGACTACATTAGTTCGCTGCTGTCTGTTACACAGTATCAAAGTTCATTTCCATGTTATGAAAATTGCTCCTCTGGGAGTTCTCCTCTTCAAACCTCAAGGAGAGTATCCCTGATTTAGCTTAGCTCCCCGTTTATTTTGGCTTAGGAACAGTCTTCCTCACTCTATTGATTTGTATCTGTAGCCTGAAGGTCGTGTTTTCTACTGTTTATCCTCTGTTATAAGAGAGACAACTGAAATAGAGTGTATTTTGTTTTGCTTTATAACGATCGTGATTTGGTATATAGATATGTTTTACTTGTATACAGATATGCTTTACTCTTTTTTGAAACTCTATTATTCCAAATACATAGCAGTTAATTTTTGATTAAATTTAAAATACAACATTAAAATTAACATAAAATATTTTAGTGCAAGTTATAATATAGAAAAAGCCCTATTAAATTCAATTACCATAATTTTATTTTTCCAGTTTTTAATTGAAGTTTAGAAACGGATATTAAAACACCTGGAACTGTTGCGATAAATTATTTCATACTCAAAAGTTCATTATTTACAGCTAAACAAATTTAGAACGTTTCTTCATTGATTCAAATTTTTAAGACAAATGCATAGAGTTATACAAAATATAACAATATCAAATTTCAAATTTGTTGCTAAAGTCTATTTATGACAATCAAAAATATGTAGTGACTGACTACTTTATAAATAGATATCTATTAAATCTTTTTGTTTGTTTCATTGATATTTTCAGACAAATTCATTGAATTTTTATGTATAAGAGGGCTTCTTTTTTTTTCATCTATTTGATTGTAATAAGTAGAGTTTTTGTTATTTTGAAAGGAAATAGGTATTTTTATTTTGCAGTGAAGTAGATATTGTTTTATTTTGCAAAGAAGTAGATGTATTTTTTTTTATTTTACAATGAAAAAGGCGTATATTTCATTGTATAAAATACATATCCACTTTATTGTAAAAAAATGTCTAACTCATTGTAAAATAAAACAGTAATTAAGCTTTTGAATTATTATTATAAAATTATAAAAATTAATATAAAAATAATTAATATAATTTAATCATTGACGTTATTATTTTGATTTAAAAAAGATTTTACTATACATATTTTTAATACAATGTTATTATTTAAAAGGTATGTATATTATTCTTTCCAAAAAATTCTAAATCTTTACTTTTATGTTTAATTAGATTGATTTTCTGATTTGTAACAGATTGAAATTGTGTAAATATGCGATACCTCATAGCTCGAAGTTTTGACGTAAACAGTACTTGAAAGCTCATAGTTGAATATATTAAATTACACCATCAATTATTTAATAATTAATAACCAATTTTATTATGATTCTTAATGTTACTTTTGTATAAAATGATGTTTTGGTTGTGGCTTTACTACATACCAGCGGGTGACCGATCTCAGCACGGAGAAAACAGGTATCGAAGCTAACTCGAAGATTTAAATTTTCAATTGTGATTTATCAAAACAATACATGCCATAAGAAAATTTGTGAAACCATAGGTGAAAAGATAACCGGAACGTTACCGCTTGAAACCTATTAGGCAATAGACAAAGAAAATTTAAGTGCTGCCATCTATAGCCATTATGGCGAACTAATAAAGTTTGAAAATATCCTATCTGTAACTCCGAACTGCTCGACCGTAGCGCTTCAAAACTGGCTCCAATCGATTCCTCGTGACCAAAAACCCCAGACCCCCAAGTTTACCGGAGTTTATTAATTCTGGGGCGATTTTCGACTTGGCAACCATTCCTCGTATTATAGTATTAGATATTTATAGATCATGGATTCTAGCACGCTTCCTCTTTCAAAAGCTGAAAGGATAGTTAGAAATATTTATTAAATTTAAAACAGAGAGGGATATTTGTGGATGGGTGGCAATATTGAACGTTGTTCTTGTACATCGACAATCTTGAACAATTAAGTTCGGCAATCTTAAACAATCGACAATCTTAAACAAGCAAATTCATTGGTTGAATTTCTAAATCAGAGAGGAAGGTAACAATCTAATGTTTGAAGATTTTGTTTCTGTGTGTTTCTAACCTCGTAATTGAGGATGAGATGCTTTCGTTATGGTGGTTGGATCTCGCCAACCCGGTGGGGGCACATTAAGTGGAGGATCTGACTCTTCCCATCTATGACGGAACGTACTTCCTTCGGGAAGGGCTGTACCATGGACGGTGATGGTCCAGAGGATTGAACAACAGTTCCTGCATTGATGCTACAAAGGAGGTTCTGGTCATTCGGTATTTATTTCCGAGTACCCTCGGATGTGGTGGAGAGTCACTAATATGGTTTTCCTATGATTGTTTGGTTTTTGACAATAGAAAGATTTTTTAATTAATTGCTTCATTATAATGAACAATTTTTTACATAGCTTTTCCATATATCTAAAAACCTTAATCTAATCACAGATAATATAGCAATACAGGCTTAAATATATATATATATATATATATATATATATATATATATATATGCTAAGCTTATTAAAGTGATTTCTTTGTTGCAAGAATCTGAAGGTAGTAGTTGAAAGTATTGAGTTTGAGACTCGATTCCATGGAATAAAATTTCTCCCTTGTCCACTCGGATAATGGAAAGCTTTTTATTTTTGTAAATTGTGGTAAAAATGTATGTTTCAGGCGTTTTGAATTACAATTTTTACTAATTTAATCATGTATTATAGAATTGTAATTCATATTATTCTAGAATATGCTACATTATTTCTGCATTATTTTTTCCATTAAATTTCCATTATTTTTTAAGTGGCTGAAAATAAAAAAGAAGGTATTTCAATGTAGTCTTCAGATTATATAAATATGATTGATATTTTAGTATTAATCTCAACACTGATTTATTTCCTCTTTTTCCTGATTCTTTACACTATTTCAGACTTTACTAATAGAATGTTCACTTAAATTCTGTATAAACATATTTTTGAAGGAATTTTTGTTTGTTCTAAAACATACAGTAAAATGAAATACATATTTCTACAGATTTCTCACAAAACCATCAACTCGTTCAAAATTAATATTGAAAAGAATTTTTTCAATTCCAATGAAAGTTCATTTGATTTATTATCTATTCAATCTGTTTTCTTACTTTCATTTTTTAAAGAATTTATTCTAAATTCGTATTAAAATAGTTGTTAAATAAAGTAAATGAAATATCTAATACATTCTTATTAAGTTTAATTAAATAAGTAAACCAACCAGTCCCCGGATCCCGGATTATTTCTTGCTCATAACTTCTCTATTCTACTCTCTATCTCCTCAACTCTTAAATTTCACGAGATAAAGAAAAAAAGGTTTGAAAAATCCCATTTAAAACAAAAATAACAGATTCATAAATACTTCTTCCGTACCGTGTGATAATAATTTAATACTAGACTTTCTCTTAGAGTAAGTTGATATGATTAAATTAATATTATTAATATAAGCAGTTAGTCCTCGAAGGTGTTACGAATGTCTAAAAAATAGTTCATTATTTCAATATGGAAAATTCCAAGCTTATTATGAAATATTACATTAAATGCAATTTATCTAGTCGAGAAGATATGTTTTCAGCAATAAAATGATGAAACTCTTAAATACTTTATGTCTTTATTACATGTTTTTCTTTTTATAGATTGCTCTTGATATATTTTCTCATAACTGCATCACTTTTCAAGCACTAAACATTTAAATTAATATACTATCCCTTAAAGAAGAGTGAAATTCGATTTAATAATTAAATAAAAATTTCTAAGTAATTTAACATGTTATACGACATAGATTGTTCTTAAAGTCTGACAAGACAAATATTTTTCTAGAGAAGCCTTGGAGATACAGAACTCGATCTGTTTAATGAGTACGTTGAACAGTAATAGATTTTTAATGAAATAAGTTGAGGAAACTTTAATACAATCACCATGTTAGAACAAATGTAATTAAAAATCTATTACTAAAGGTCGTTGAAAGGACAATGCAGAAAAGTCAATTAGTTCTTTCGATTATTTTCGTTTTCTTTTATTATTTAATAAAAATAATCTTTTTTTGCAAATATAATAAAATTCTGTAAGAGATTAAGAAAGCACACCTTAATTTTCCTTTAACAAAACTTGCTCTTATTAAACCGTGTTCAGTTTTTTTTTAAAAATCAGTAACCTTGACTTTAACATATTTCAACTGTATGTGCCATATAATTTTTTTCACTCACCAAATAACCACTTTTGAATTAATTTGTATATACTGAGTGAAAATAACGAAATTGGTAAAATCCAAATGTAGAAAACTTTAAAAGCCGATTTTCAAAGCTAATGATTTAAAAGAAATAATTATTTTCAAGCATTGAGGATTAATTCCTTATTTATATAATAATTTAATTATAAATAACAATTCAATAAATAAATAAAAATATTGCACACATTCATAACATATATAGCTATAGCCTAAAAGGCAACAGAGTGTTTGGTTTGTTTTATAAAAATATTTCAAGCTCAATTAAATAAAATTGTACAAAACTATATATGCACTTGCAAAATCAAACGTTTTTGCCCTTTTCAATCTAATATGAATACTATAATATAATAAAGATTTAAACATGAAAATGGTAATATTTCATATAGAAATATTTTTTTAATTTCAAAAATGTGAAATATAATAAATGTTCTACTCATGGATATTGATTAAAAGTAATTTTTCAGTACAATTTAAGTGAGATCTATGGATCTACTACTTCATTTTCAGGCAAAAGGATGCTTTAAAACTTATAATCATCAATTGAGAACAGCGATTAAAAATGAATACTTCAAATTTTAAAACAAAGCAGTTTTAGCTTTTTTATCTTGTGATGGTTTTGGTTTGAGGTTTTTAAAGCTTCAAAATTTGTACCAACAAATTGGCGATTTATCGCTTTTGAGGCCTTATTTTTTCATTTTTAGAGTCATTAAATAATGCAGATGGTTGTCTCATTTGGCAATTTATGGTCAACTAAAGTTACAACTTGATGTCGAAATTATTAATTCTCTGAATTCTTGCAAATTGTTTAATTTATTTAAGTCATTCATCAGTTCAAATAGATTCAAAACTATCACCAGACTATCAGATTACGTATACTTCGATATTTAGAAAAACAATGATTTTTCATCTTAAAAATCAGCCGAACTCCGAAAATTAGACTACGAGCTTAAACATGAAAGATTCACAAAAATTGTCATTATATATATATATAATATAATATGGATGGATGGGATGAATCGTGAATGTTTAAACTGGTAAATGACTTAAATTACACTGATGGAGAAAAAAAACCCAACACCAGGAAAAAATTATTGTACAGTAATGAAATTTTAGGAATATATTTGTCTACGTAACATATTTAATTGATTAAAGTTTCAAGATCACAGGTAGAGCCATAGGCGAGAAGAGCCATTTCAAATGTGAAATGTTGGTATATAAGTAACCGGTGTAACCACCAGAATTTTGAATGCAAGCATGCAAACGTGCATGCATTGCGTCGTACAGGTGTCGGATATCAGTTTGTGGGATGGCGTTCCATGCCTGTTGCACTTGGGCGCTCAATGCAGGGACGGTTAATGCTGGTTGTGGATGACGCTAGAGTTGTCGTCCAATGATGTCCCATACGTGCTCGATTGGAGAAAGATCTGGTGATCTAGCAACCCAAGGCAACATGTCGACATTCTGTAGAGCATGTTGGGTTACAACAACGGTATGAGGGCGAGCGTTATCCTGTTGGAAAACCCCTCCTTGAATGCTGTTCACGAATGGCAGCTCAACAGGTTGTATCACTAGACTGACGTGCAAATTTGCAGACAGGGTGCGTGGGATAACCGCGAGAGTGCTCCTGCTGTCATATGAAATTGCTCTTAAACCACCTCCAGGAGTAGGCCCTGTGTGTCTAGGCCGAAGACAGGTCACTAGCAGGCGTTCACCTGGCCTCCTTCTAACCAACAAACGGCTATCACTGCGACCAGGGCAGAACCGGCTTTCATCAGAAAACACAACAGATCTCCTCTCCGTCATCCAATGAGCTTCAGCTTGACACCACTCATCGCAAACGGCAGTGGTTTGGAGTCAGTGGAATGCACTGTACAGGGCGTCTGGCTCGGAGCTGTCCTTGAAGATTTGTAACAGTTCGTTGTGTCACTGTGGTGTCAAATGCAGCTCGAATTTCAGCTGCAAACGCAGTACGATTAGCCACAGCCATACGCCGAATACGACGGTCTTCCCTCTGAGTAGCACCACGTGGCCGCCCGGAACCTGGTCTTCTTGATTCAGTACCTTCCCTTTATCATTGCCGCCAATACTCATGCACAGTGGATACATTCCTGACAAGTCTTTCAGCAATATCGCGGAAAGAAAACCCACCTTCTCGTAGCCCTACAACACGACCTAGTTCAAACTCAGTGAGCTGTTGATAATGGCTTCTTCGTCTTCTCAGAGGCATCCTTGACTAACATTAACCCCACTACGTCAAATCTCAACTGTAAATAACGATTTCGAACCTTACAGCGCTTATTTAAAGCAAACCTCATTTGCATTTTCATAGTGTCGCTACTAGCGCCACACTTACGCGCGTAGCTCGAAATTTGAATCGACGTCATCTTTCAGATGTATAAACACGCCTACCAAATTTCGTTTATCTAGCACAGCTCCTTCCTAGTGTTGGGATTTTTTTTCCATCAGTGTATTTAAGAAAAATAATATTCTCTCATCATAATTTGAAATTTGCGATTTTAGATTTCATTTTTTTCCTTTTATAAAACTTGTCTTATTTGTGTCCTTAATGATTTCATAAAAGAATCCACAGTTTATTTTATTAACCATGAATTTCTAATAATTATTTGAACATTTCCTAAAAAATTAATAATATTTATATTAAAAAACAAAATTTCACTAGTTGTTATTCATTTATTTCTTTTTCTGTAAATATCTAATTATGTAGTGAACAATAAGACAATTATATGGATATTAAACAGGAAAAATTCATCAAATATTATTTTATAGTGACTAACTGAAGGAATAGCTATTCACTGCATGATAAACAATAGTTTTCTTAATACTACGAGTATAAATTAAACAAATACCTCTTTGTGCTTAAAATTTTTTGTATGTTTTAAATTTGCAATTGATCGTTTACACATCACATGTAGATTATTTACAAATAACTCGAATTTGGATTCTAACTTGCCGTACTGTTTGAATTGAAAGAAAAATAATACGCAATCTTTAGTTTTTCTCTTTTCATCTCTAAAAAATTGTTAAATTTCACATTTTCAGATTTACTAGAATCACACTTGTATTTAATTTTCAAAAATAATAAACAAATGTTTAATTGAATGTAAATAAGTGAGAGAGAAATGGAACATACCAAACTAACTACTTTAATAGTGAATATTTCCCTGAAGAAAAGAAGTACGATATATATTTGATGTACTTACTGAAT
>JAPMOQ010043552.1:179338-190369 GCA_026543055.1 Argiope trifasciata | reverse complement strand
GCAGCAATCCTCTTTTTCTCAGTACACAAGTTATAGAATATGAAGAGGAATGAAAATGAACAAAATCTAAAAACATATTTTTAAATGTAAAGTTGTTATGTAAAAATATACGTATATATACATTTTTTTAAATAAATTCGTAACAATTTTTCTAAAAACACCTAAAAATGAAAAAAAGTATTTCAAGAACAATGAGAGTTTTGGTTCATTTCATTGCCTATATTATTGAAAAAATAAGCTGAAATTTTTATGTAAATACCTCTACAGTTAAAATTTTGAGATAATTGAAGATAAATACTAATTTTTGTTGAAAAGTATATGATTCTGTATGATTGGTCAGGCCTTCCTTTTCCTAAAAAAGATGAACTGTTTTAGAAAGAGGAAAGTCTGAACTACAAGAAATAACATTTAAAAAAAATCGCCATTGTGACCGATAACCAGTGTTTTTAACGTAATCGGATACCTTAAGACGGATCACTGTTTAAGTCAGAATATAATAGATAATGTTTGATTTGATATCTCACATACAAATAGAGAAGTAATAAAAAGATTCAAAAGCCTTTCTTTGAGATGGCAACCCGTACACTATTCCAATCTACGTGCATTTAAAGATATAAATGATTTCATCAATTTATTGGGTTGTTCGGAAAGTCATTTCGTATTTTTTTGTCAAAATGAAAAGAAATTTTCGTTTAATGAATAAATTATTTATTAAATTATAAAATTGCCATTCTGGTCTAATACATTTTGCAATATTTTTGGTAGTAACATGATTACACGCTCATAAAAGTTTTGGTCTTTGCTGTAAAAAAAAACTGATCGAGGTGGTTTTTGGCCTCCTCATTTGAAGGAAAAATTTTGCAAATCAGTTCTGGTACTGATGTACTGTTAACACATCTTCTCCACACATATTGGCTAATTTATTTCTGGCTTGAACAGCATTTTTACCTTTTATATAGCAAAAAAGAAAAAAATGACGAAAATGCTGTTTATTGCTCTCCATATTTAAAAGAGCACCATCCAAAAACTACTGCGAAGAATCAGCTGCACTTTTTCACACTCAAGCCTTGCTATATCAGCTCTTAAAACATAAAATGATTTTGCGGTTTAAGTATGAAATTGGGTGCGAAAAATGCAATTAAATCCTTTGTCCGGAAAAAACGAAATTACTTTCCGAACAACCTAATAGAATTCATGTAAGGATGCGAAATTATGAAAAGCAACAGATAATTATAATCAAACGTTGGAAATATTAAGCACCTACGTTTTTTCGGTCTTAAGACTATGGATGAGGGAAATCAAAAATTATCCTTCCCAAAGAAATTTTGTGGTGAACTCACAGGAAAATATTTCTCGCCAAATTCCTGTTTCTCGAATAAAATCTGTTTTCCTGCTCTAGCGTATCTATAAACAACCATCCATTTGGTGTAATGTATTAACAAAGTCAGAATAAGAATATTTGCTCTTTCATCGAAGAATAATAGGAATATTTGTTTAACATAGTGGGTGTATATTGAGTTATACTTGGTTTATCGGAAATCCATTATACCAGATCATAAAAGAATAATTTCTTGACAGTGTCTCAATTATGTCCCAAGGTAGTTCATATGTGGTATGGGAAAATATATTATCTATACTTATAATAAAGCTCAATGTGTGTGTGAGTGTTGGCGCTCTACAGGCCAGAACGTTGGACCTACAGCTACCAAATTTGGTACATGCATACCTTGGAGATCGGGAATGTGCAACTCTGAGCCCTTTTTTCGAATTTTTAATTAGAATTTGAATTAATTAAAATTTAAGCGAAATTTCGACGTTTTTCCGCTATAGCTTCCGAAAATATTATTGCACAAACATGATTTTTATATCAATTTAAAGATAAAAAAATTAGCTTTCTAATGGTATCAATTTTTTAAATTTAAAACGTAAGTTTCTATTTTTAACGAATTTTTAAAGAAATATTTTAACCATGTTTTTATCATGTGACTGGATAAAATAAAAGAATGCCGGAAGTTCGAATAAAAAAAAAACTATCATCGCAAAATAAATCTAAAGAAATGCAACGTTTAACACGTGACTGGATAAAATAACATAAATATAAAATGTGATATTTTCTAAAAAAATAAATGCAAAGCAAAGGTTTCTTTAATCGTTTGCAGTATCTAAATCATTTATTCCATAAATCATCTTTATTTACGGTAAATGTGATTGAATTTAGACAGGATAAGCACTGAAATCCCGATTCAATGGCATAGTTCTATAATCGTCTGTAATATCTGTATCATTAATTCAATAATTTTTTCCCCTTTTTCGCTTTTTAAAAAAAACATATTTAATATTTTGGCATCACCGAATTTTTTTTTAATATTTTGGAAGCATAACCGATAATTAAAACTGACTGATTTATAAAATTAAAGAATATTATTAGGAAAATGTGTTCTTTTAGAACTTTCAATCTATCATCTTAAAGAAAATATTAATTTCTGGCCAATCAATGCCCGGAGTTACTTCAAGGCTAATGAATATGTCATTTAATCAAAAATTTTAGAACCCATTACTCATGGCGAACCAGCTGGTCGCCAAAGGCGGCTAGTAACAGATATTCTTGCAGTTTGGATCCAATAAATTCATTAGAAAATGTATTCTAGTATTATAAAACTTGACCACTTTGAGAAATTCGAAACAATGCAGTGCCTGCATTTACAGATTGTTTGGGAAATGCATTTCGTTAGAGTACAATTAAATTCGTAAAAGTTAAAGTTCTTCGGTTACAAAGGATACAGAATATCTTTCAAAGGATAGAAATTTCGAAGAACAGGAGTGCAATAAATAAAACATAAAAAAGTTGTAAAACACCAAAACATATACTTGCAATTCCTTGGATTCTGAGATTAAGTAAGAAATCAGACTATAGATTAATAGAGCTGTCTGAAGATATTACTTAATTAAAAGAAAAACAAACCCAAACGATAAATTAGTAGTAGCATTTAAAAGTGACGTCCTTTTATAGAAACGGCGAACAGTGTCATTAAAGTATTACCCAAATACTTAAAAGCTATGTATTGTACTTCATTTAATTAAATTATTTAAAGGTCATTTATTACAGCAAAACTTCTAAAACTGTAAATAGTGTAATAAATTATATTTATAAATTGTTTATTTCAACCTTATCTTGAACGTTTTGTATTAAAATATTCCTCATCTTTGCTAGATAAGCTGTTTTTATGTATAATTATAAATCTAATCTATAAATTAATTATGACTACATAAATTATCCAGACTACATCCAGACTACATTCCAGACTACATAAATTAATTAGTGATATAAATCTTAAACAGCGTTTAATGAAAATTAATTAATGCTCTGTAAACTATTTAGAAAATCTACAATCCTTTATGTCAAAAAGTATACCTCATTTCCCAACAAATACATTTAACAACATTTTATGATTAAACTGCCCTATTACATTCAGAAATTGTAGAAATGTATATTTATGCTTTTAGTTTTTCTAATTAATTAATTACGGATGCGTTATTAATAATCTTTTTTTATTTGAAAATGCACTTTCATTAATAAAACTCCCATTTCTTTTACAAAAAATACAGTACTTATCTTCATTAATTAATTAAAAATATAAAGCTTAGGTACTAAAGTCTTGAATAACGGAATAATTTCCAAACAATCTTGACAATCTAAGTAACGTTTAAGTTTTAAAGAGAGTAATATTAAAATATTTAGTTTTTTTTCCCTCCAGTTTAAATTAAAAAGATCATGATATGCATTGTACTTTAAAACTAAATTCGGATTTTTTTGTTAAGCACATATTAATGGAAATATTCAAATATAAAATATTGAAAACATTTATTTTAATAATTTTCAGCAATCTTACTGAATGATTTACCCTATTACTTGAAAAAAATTAATAATTCATTGATAATTTTACTAATTATCTTTACTTGCGTGGATCCTAGACTTTAAAAAATGAAGAATATAGCTCAACCCGCCATATTCTTCATTATTCTCATTTCTATCATAGATATGTTTGTTCAGTTTTACCTTTTATTTTTGAGCTAAATGTTCTTTCACATTAATAAAAAGGTAAAAACTTTCTTTAAATTTTCTACTTTCTTTTATATATTTCATTCAATATGATTCATAACGAAAATATCTTGTAATTCAATAACATTAGTTAACTCTTTCGTGAGCCCTTAATTTATCTTTTTTGAATTTATCCCAGTTATTTAACAATTAACCAATAGCATTCAAGAAAAAGTATTTCACTTATTTGAATTTTATATTCACATTAAAGTTTATGAAGTGGGAAGTATGATTTCTTAGGAATCATCTACAGTCATAAACTAAATTAACGGTATTAGCTATGAAACGATGCATATGCACAGGAGAACATCAAATTCTTCAGACATGCGAAAAACGTTTTTTTTCTACCTTTTTTGTTTCTCACAGTTTGGTTTTTAAGCTTCTGGCGATACAGTTTGGCCGGAATTGTGCCAATGGGAAGGTTGCATTCCACCAAGGATAGAGATCGATGTGTGGGTTTGAAGTCCAATAATTTAACCATTCGACAAAAGTGATCACTCGTGTCTAGTGGCTGTTACTGGCTTATTATGAACAATAATCCCCTACCAGTCAGTCAGTTAAGAGACGAACGATTTTTATAACTCGAAGCGTTATGGCGGAGGAAGAGAGTGATGTTTTTGTTGCGTCAAGTGAGTCTGACTGTTTTGGTTTTGGCCGCGTTTTGAAATACAGTAACTAATTCATTCGACAAAAACGATCGCCCATGACTGGAGGCTGTTACTGGCTGATTAAGATGTCACCAGAAGCTCATATAGATGGGAAGTAATCTTCCCACGAAAGGGTTATCACTTCTTTTTAGATGACTAAAAAATATTTTTTTTTACATTTTATTTCTAAAGTAATTAGATATTTATTTCCATATAAGTATAATTCAGTGCAAGACAGACCTATAAGACTACAAAATAAATTCTGAGATTTGTAAAGAAATTTTTATTGAAGCGTAAGAAAGATACCCGATTGAAAATTGTTGTGCACTTGTCAAATAAGTCTCGTTATAAGACGTGCTTTGATTGTCTGAGGACGTTTATTTCACTAGTAAAAAGAAAACAATACTTCAGTCTTGCTCTTTCTTGCTTTCCGTCCATGCATTGTATGGTGAAAATTGCTTCATTAGATGTTTTCTATCACCCCTTAAGTTTTTGTTTCAAGGTTTTGAGACAACCTGCAGAATAACTGGTCATTTCTCATTCCTTTTTCTTGTTGCTTTGCTTGAAATTGACTTTTTGCGATATAATTTTTAAAATATAATCCTATAGGGGAAAAAAAAGTGAAAAGCTTAATATCGCTTCAAGAAATCATTCGCTAAAAGTTGACCTTTTAAAAAGAAATAGAAATGCCAAATTCCTTTTTGAAATTAACAAATGAATATGAAATAATAAAAGTTGCGTAATATTACTGAAGTTTTAAAATTAAGCTTTAATTTTAGTGATAAGTAAATATATTTTATGTTGCTACTCTCAATATTTACAAATGCGCTCTCTGATTATACAAAATTTTTATTAACCTTCCAGCTGGAGCGGCCGTCATACCAATATGAAGGGCCGCGCGTATTTCCCACATATGCCGTAGTAAAATGTAAATTTTCAAAAGCGTAACTATTAAAATTGTATTGTAAATAGCTTAGGATTAATAACTACAATTACTTTAAACATTTTTTTACTTAAAAAGATGCAGAAAAATATAAGCATAGATTGCAATAACAACATAATATGACCACAGGTTAACTGAAATGATTTAAAAATAGTATAAAAAAATTGTCGATATTTTTACAGAACAATTTGCACATAAAATATAGATGTGCAAAAATACAGGATTTATGTATAAAAAGGAAATTGTAATTGACATTTAGATACAAAAAGGAAGAAAATAGTTTCATTTTTACTTAATTGAAGCATCGCAATTTGAGCAAATGTGTTTAGTTTGTCCCAAACTTATAAATTTCTGACAAATCTCACAACCTGAAAATCGTGTTTCTAGTTCACTTTTCTTTTTGGCAGGATCTGCATCTTTTTTTCCCTGACGTCTCATCTTCCACTTCTTCAATACCCAGTTCGGCCTTTCTCTTTAGCACCTTTAATTTTAGTTCACCTGGTAGAGACGTGGGTGCTTTTATTTAACATTTTCTTTCGTAAGTGCATTTGCTGTCTCTAGTCTAAAACAACACAAATTTATTTGTAAAATCATACAAAATCAGATGTGACAAAAACTGACATGAACGGTAGCGCGTATCTCTCAAATACAAATATCAGATCGGCAGAGACCTATTTACGCCACAAACTTACAGCAACTGAAAGTAGATCAAAGGGAGGGGGACAATTAGCCAAGGACAGGCGTTCCCAGAGCCATCGAATCTGAATGTATAAAACGAAATTCATCTCTAGTGTATCTCTCACGTACCTGCGCCCGCTAGAAGGTTAATAATAAAAATTCTAATATTTTGAAATAGAAACACTTTAGAGGTCAATGATAATTTAAAATATTATATTCTCTATTTCTTTATTTGATATTATATATTAGATTTCAGGTTATATTTTTATGACGCAAAAAATAATAAAATCATAGCTGTGCCCAATAGTTTTTTGTAAGGGAAAAAAGTAAGGGTTAGAAAGAAAGTAACTACCTACTTTATATCAGCAAAGAGATACACTGTAAAATATATAAGTTTCATATCTCTGATCCTCAGGAACACATTATACCGCTCAAGAAGCTCGAGAAATGTATAAAGAATACATTAAATGCTTTATTGCTCTTGATAAGTTTATAGTAGTTAAGATACGGATATATTTTCCACATTCTTTATAAACAGTTTATGTTACGAGAACTCTTGCTGGAGAAAAATTCAATAATGTGCTCAAATTATTTTTGCCAACAATATTGTTTTTAAATATAAAATTGTAATTTTTTTAATCTTAGATTATTTTAACATTTTATTTTTCTCTCAATATAGAAGCATTTTTTTTGAAGCATTTATAAAAGCCCCGTGCACCCCAAAGTATTACACGGGGCTTACAGAAGTAAGTATTCAACACATAACTAAAAAAAATAAAATTTAAAGAAAGGATTTATATGATAATAAAATAAAATAAGAAAATTTAAGTTAAACATAAGAAAATTGAGCAGTTGTCAATAATAAATTGAAAAACATTTTCAATAGCTTTTCTGGTGGAAACAAGTGGATGAAAATCTGGAGGCCACTTTATATAAATGGCTTAGAGAGCCAGTTTTAGGTTGCGTCTTGCTCTGGCAAAATTGGAACATAGAAGGAGCACATGTTCAACATTTTCCTCGCCACCCATGTTACAATCACGGGTAGATGATGAGACAGGTTCAATTTATATAGGAAGCTTTTAAAGTTGCCATAAATAGTGAGAAATAGGGTTATTCTCTTATTTGTATAAAAATGATGGCATGATAGCCTCTTATTGATGAATAAGAAAAATTTATTTGTTTTGTTCCATTTATTTGAAATGAGGTATTCTTGATTCCAAGTCTCCACCATATTTTCTCTCATAATCTTCCTGTAAAAGGATTTAGGAATACCAGAGGGTGACCGAGCTCCGCTCGGAGAAAACAGGTATCGAAGCTAACTCGAAGATTTAAATTTTGAATTGTGATTTATCAAAACAATGCATGCCATAAGAAAATTTGTGAAACCATTGGTGAAAAGATAACCGGTTAAAGTGCACCATTGTAAACTATTCTAAACCAAGTTAGAGTTTGGAAAGGGAACTATTCTATACAAAGGTAAAGTAAAGGTAAAGATTGAAGTGTGTTGAAGTTCAATATTTTTGACAAATTTATTTAGAAAAACCAAACATATATACATACATAAGAAACATATTATAAACCTATAACAGCATAAACATAAAACTTTATTAGTTCGCCATATTGGCTATACATGGCAGCACGTTACCATTTGAAAATTTAAGTAGCCATTATGGCGAACTAATAAAGTTTGAAAATATCCTATCTGTAACTCCGAACTGCTCGACCGTAGCGCTTCAAAACCGGCGCCAATCGATTCCTCGTGGCCAAAAACCCCAGACCCCCAAGTTTACCGGAGTTTATTAATTCTGGGGCGATTTTCGTCTTGGCAACCATTCCTCGTATTATAGTATTAGATTAACGTCAATTTCGATTTCCTGCTTGATGATAGCCTTTGCGGATCATTGTTTAGCATTGTAGAAAAAAAACTAGAAAAAAATCCTAAGTTAAAGTTTCTTCATTAGCTCGGTAACTCTAAATTATTGTTAGAATATTATATTATCTTTGTGATCAATAAAAAGATCCTTAAATTTATTTACGGGTAACAAAAATCCATTGGCGAATCAAAAGTAATATGAATTTCACCGAAAAAATCAGGTAATGTTTTTTTATAACAATTAAACTTCTTAATCATATTGTTGCCTACACTATTATGTATTATGATTGCAGTTATATTCATTTGACTAATTTTCCTTTGAAAATTAATTTTATAAAAATATATAAATAGAGAAGGGACAATAAATGCATTTCGTGATGTAGAAAGGCTTCTTTCTGGTGTAAAAATATTTTTGTTCATACATCACTGCTTCGACTCTGTTTACATTTCATAACTCTAAGGAATTCTTTGGTTTAAGTAAAACTCGCACTCCCGATAGCAAAGATGTTCAAAATTAAATCGCCAAATTGCGATTAATAAAGATCCTACCTAGGACTTTTTTGAGCTACATCATTTAGAAAGGATGTCTTATCATGAAACTGAAGTTATAAATTATCATGGTATTGAATCAGTAGTAAAGTTTGTATTTATTTTTAAATCAGCGGGTGACCGAGCTCCGCTCGGAGAAAACAGGTATCGAAGCTAACTCGAAGATTTAAATTTTCAATTGTGATTTATCAAAACAATACATGCCATAAGAAAATTTGTGAAACCATTGGTGAAAATATAACCGGTTAAAGTGCACCATTGTAAACTATTCTAAACAAAGTTAGAGTTTGGAAAGGGAACTATTCTATACAAAGGTAAAGTAAAGGTAAAGGTTGAAGTTCAATATTTTTGACAAATTTATTTAGAAAAACCAAACATATATACATACATAAGAAACATATTATAAACCTATAACAGCATAAATATAAAACTTTATTAGTTCGCCATATTGGCTATAGATGGAAGCACGTTACCGCTTGAAAATTTAAGTAGCCATTATGGCGAACTAATAAAGTTTGAAAATATCCTATCTGTAACTCCTAACTGCTCGACCGTAGCGCTTCAAAACCGGCGCCAATCGATTTCTCGTGGCCAAAAACCCTAGACCCCCAAGTTTACCGGAGTTTATTAATTCTGGGGCGATTTTCGACTTGGCAACCATTCCTCGTATTATAGTATTAGATATGAAACACATAAATGTCAGATTGTTACAGTTTACTTAATGTTTGTATTTTTAAAGAATAAAGCATCATTCATTTCCTTTTATTTAATATTTAGATAAATTATACAACTTCGTTTGAAATGACCAAAAATATTTGCTAATGAGACAATATATAAACTCGTTAATCAACAATTAAGACTTTATAATTTATTTTTCCATTTCTTTGGTTTTTCCATTGGAATTCCTAGATCATTTCATTTCATTCTTCATGGAATTCTTTTCACTCATGTAGAAATTACAATTAATTTTTTTCCATATTATTTTCATTTAATTGATATTTAAAAATCATTTTTGTATCTTTTCAATTGACAATTCTTATTCTTATTTAAGAAGACTGAAGATTAATTGTTAGGAGGTGTTCAAACAAAGCAGAATACATAGAAAGGAAAATAAATAAATAAAATATTGCTTCTATATATACTGCATTTTCTCCACCCCCTTGTAGTTCGTTTTTATGATATTTTAGTTTAGAAAAACACGCTATTCTTTATAAACAAATCTGAATAAATGAAGTAGCATTTTACAAACCTTTTCCATTACTATAAAAGTGATTTCTTTTTCCCATACTTAGCTTCTAAATATATTCATTATTTGAAATATAATCCATTCTTAACTGTCATACTCCACTAACATGATGTACACTTTCATGGCATTTTCATTTACGAAAACATGCTAATTTTTCTGAAAAAAATCAATACATCAAGTAACATTCTGCATAGTGTTTTTTATTACTATAAACATGAAAGAATAAAAATGATTTTTTCCCATATATAGGTTCTAAATATCTTCATTATTTCAAATATAATCCATTCTTAACCATCATTCTGCACTATCATGTCGTCCATTTTCATGGCATTTTAATTTACGAAAACATGCTAATTTTTCTGAAAAAAAATAACATTCTACATAGTTTTTCTACTAATATACCAATGCAAGAATAACTATGATTTCTTTTCCCTATATACAACTTCTAAATATCTTCATTATTTCATTATAATCGATTCATAATTACCATTCTTCACTAAAAAAATAGCCCATTCTGAAATACAATAATTCATTATTTAATATATTCAGAAAAATTTATGAATGTATCAAGTAACAGTCTACACATCAAGTAACAATCCAATAGCAAATAAATATCTGAATATATCAAGTAACAATCAATATATCAATTAACATTCTACATAATTTTTATTACTATGCCAATGATTTCTTTTTCCCATTTATAGCTTCTAAATGCTTTCATTATTTGAAATACTATAATCCATTCTTAAGCTTATATACTTTCTGATGACCTGACCAATTCCTGTTCTGTCTTCATCATCTCCCGAGGAGACATAAATCTTCCCTCACAAATCCCTGTCCCCCAGTTTAGAGGGAGATGGGGACCTACCAAGTTCATAACTCCCCTGGATAATTTAGGCTGATGGATGTCTTAATCCAGGAGCTGTTTAAGGCTTCCGCATCGCTGTCCACTTATCACAATTCATTCACCCAATCAGATGCTTAACTCGGCGTTAA
>JAPMOQ010043552.1:153304-169605 GCA_026543055.1 Argiope trifasciata | reverse complement strand
TTTTATTATAAAAAATTGGGATAAAACTATTTCAGATAAAATTCCTTCACTTAAAAGTTAAAACCATATTTTAAAATATTAATTAACTGTAACTAATACAAGAAATCATTACATAATCTTTATAGATTTTGAATTGAATCTTTTGAGGTAAGTTACCATATCTCAATTTCTTCTTTTGTGAAATTATTCCATTTTCATTACAAAAATTTATTTTATAAGATATCTGTTATATGACCATGTTCAACTAGCATCATGTATTTTATAGTAAAAAAGCAAATCTTAATCGAGCATCAAAATTTAAGAAGGGAAAGATTGTGAATGTAAATTTTATGCGTAGTGTAATCTTTTCAGAACGAATCCATTTCCAAAAATTAATATCAATACTTATAAAATAGAAACTCTTAAGAAATTGCTGCCCATTACTTCTGTTATGCTGTATTGTTTCACCAAGTTCAATGATTTTAGTAGAAGAAATGATATGTTTCATTTACATCTTTGGATGTTACAAGAGTTTCAAACCAGAAAGTAAATTTCTGAATTCAGTTACTAAACAATTCAGTGAATTCTTTTCAAAACTATCAGCAGAATTTAAAGCACTCGTTTTGTAAGGGCAAAACATTTTTTTTTTGGCCATTAGTTGTAACAGTCAGACTTAATTTAAAGTTAAATCTGAGCTTTCATTCACTGCTGTAAGATTAGTCTATTCTACACCTAAATTTGAACTTCTCCCTTTGTTCAATGCACATACTTAATTACCCTTTTATCAAACAGAAATAAATAATAGGACAAATACACAGTCTAAAATTGCAAAGATAAAACAAAATTAGAAAAGATTTATTTGATTGACAATGATCCACCTGGTTTCATTTTACTTAATTTATCAACTTCGCATATTTAAATATTTTTTGTATATTTAAATTATATAACTCTATATCTAAATTATATAACTCTATATCTCATAAAACTTTAATAAAAGAAAATACACTTTACGGATACATAGATATTCTTTGGTCTGGATTTCATTTACAGCTTTCATAGTTTTCCACAATCAAAACGAAGGACCTACCAGCAGTTAAATAAACTTATTTTTACTGTTTCTATTTTGCCCGCCTGTTTATTTGGAGTAGTAAGATGACCATCAAAGGATTCAACCTTTTGCACTGATTACTTTTAGTTTAGTTTAGTTTAGGATACCTGTCTGGAGCTAACAGAATAGCCCAACTGATGTGAAAACTGTATTGTTCATGCCGCTGGAGTTTTATGTTGATAGGAAAGAGAACTAAATGAATTTTTGGCTTATTTCTTTGTGTTTCTTTGTTGTAGAAAATGGTACTCGTCTTTATTCATCACTAGCCGCCTTTGGCGACCAGCTGGTTCGCCATGAGTAATGCGTTCTAAAATTTTCAATTAAATCACATATTCATTAGCCTTGAAGTAATTCCAGGCATTTATTGGCCTGAAATTAATATTTTCTTTAAGATGATGGGTGGAAGGTTCTAAAAGAACCCGTTTTCTTGATAATATTCTTTAATTTTATAAATCAGTCAGTTTTAATTATCGGTTATGCTTCCAAAATATTAAAAATGTATTTTTCGGTGATGTTTCGAAAATATTAAATATGTTTTTTGAAAAAAAGCGAAAAAGCGAAAAAAAATTATTAAATTAATGATACAGATATTGCAAACGATTATAGAAATATGCCATTAGGTCGGGAGTTCAATGCATATCCTGTCTAAATTCAATCAGGTTTACCGTAAATAAAGAAGATTTATTGAATTAATCATTTAGATATTGCAAACGATTATAGAATCCTTTGCCTTGCATTTATTTTTTTAGAAAGTATCACTTTTTATATTTATGTTATTTTATCCAGTCCCGTGCTGAAAGTATCATTTCTTTAGACTTGATTTACGATAATAGTTTTTTTATTATTATTTGAACTTCCGTCATTGTTTTCTTTTCTTTTATCCGGTCACGTGATCAAAAAAACATAGTTAAAATATTTCTTTAAAAATTCGTTAAAAATAGAGGCTTAAGTTATACATTAAAACACTGATACCATTAGAAAGCTAATTTTTTAATCTTTAAATTGATGTAAAAATCATGTTTGTGCGATAATATTTTCGGAAGTTATAGCGGAAAAACGTCGAAATTTCGCTTAAATTTTAATTAATCCAAATTCTAATTAAAAATTCGAAAAAAGGGCTCCAAAGTGCACATTCCCGACCTCCAAGGTATACATGTACCAAATTTGGTAGCTGTAGGTCCAACGGTCTGGCCTGTAGAGCGCCAACACACACACACACACACATTGAGCTTTATTATAAGTATAGATATAGATAAAGGTTTGGGCTTAATTTGAAATCAAATATTGTATTATATGTATATTGACGTTCTTTGTGATGGCTCATTTCTTTGTAGTAGAAAATGGTACTCGTCTTTATTTATCATAAAGGTTTTGGATTAATTTGAAATCAAATGTATTATGTTTATAGTGACTATTGTTATATGAATCAATTTCGGTAGATATGAAAAAAAGCTCGTTTAAACTGTTTTATGAAGGTAATCATAATCAATCAATTTTATTACATATCAATCAATGAACTTTGTGTATATAGTGTATATTTAGTGTATAGTTGAGTTTGATAAAACATTTGAGTTTTCTAAACTTTTGTGGAGCAAAAGTTTTATCATGTATTAATCAATAAATTTAATTTTAACCTTCCATGTCTTTAATTTTATGAAACATGTAAAATTCTTGTCACGATTTTCTGCTCCTATAGGAGATCTTGCAGAAAGTAAAGAAAAACTTCATGTTACTAACAGCACTTAGAAATCCTTAAACTTTTTGTCAGTGAAAAATTTGCGGGAAATGACATATAAATGCAAAACAATGGGCAGCTTGAATTCTTCGAGAGCCGGGTTGTCCTATCTTAGGGATAGTGAATCTTCCTTGCTAACTGGGAATCCTGGGTTCGAGTAATGGCACGGACATTGTTGCGTTTCCTCTGTGCTCCATCTGTGAAGTGTGGGAAAGAGCCCTTAACCTATGAGTGTCTTAGAGGGGGGGGAAGAGCCTGAAAGCTTGTCTTAGGGGTTCTGCGGAGCTGCTGGCGGAAGAAAAGAGTAAGCGGACTGTTTAACAGCGATCTCTTCATTTTTTAAAAAAAATTACTGACTTCAGTATCTACAGGTTTTTTTTTAGTTTTAGTTATATTAACCTTCCGTTTTAAAGCAACACGAGAGCTATTTTGAACCACGGTCAGATGACGAGGACAACACCTGAACTGGCACCCCCTCTTCACACCACACCAGCGAGAGGACGTTTGGCCTGAGAGATTTAACGTGCAAGAGAGCCCCTCACACGACCGTTATTTTGTGGAATCGAGTCTCGAACCTGAACCCTCCGGTTCCGAAGCCGAGGCCTTACCACCAGGTCACCGCCACCCCTCAGTATCTACAGATTACCACAGAAACGCCAAGTCAATTACAAAGAATCAAGGTATTGTTACAGTTAACAACCAAAACTATTATTACCGTGAATTAACAGAAAAATATAAAAAGATATTTATCATTGAGCTTTAAGTCGTCTCATGGCAGGAATACCCATATGCCTTTGCGGAGCGAGACAGTCCGAGAACTGTTACAAGGTTGTCAGGTTGGCGTAGTTACAGAATGTGCCAAGAGACGATGCTCCGCCTCCAAAGGCGAGATTTCACTAATACGGAACATGGCTAATGGATCTTCCCTCAGATCTGGACATCCCGAGTTCGGGCAAGGTTGCGCCTTCCCTGTGTTCTATCTGTGAGATGTGTGAAAGAGCAATCCTGTAAAAAGAGGTTGTGCAAGCGAGTGTGTGTGTGTGTGTCTTCATGTGAACTATAAATCACACTTTTGCCTTCGTGTTCGCAGAAATATTTTCCCTCAGAGGATACTATCCCTATCCCCTTCCTGTTGAAATGTGGACACGGCATCATAAATTCTTCTAAAATATTTCTAATTTCTCTCCCGCTCTAATGACATTATGAAGAAAACAAAAAGCATTGCTCCATAATATAGTTAGTGCAACTTGCTGTTGTTGTTGGCCATGGCACTTTACAAGCCAGCAGATCGATAATTGTCAGCGATTTAAGAATAAATGATTGCCCCTTGTTTTTTTAGTAGCATCAACTAGGGCCAAAAGTAAGACTTAGCTACTTCGGACTTCACTTTCGCTTGCGTAACCCATCTTTACTGGGGGGCACATTCGCTCTATTCACAGATAGAACACAGAATAAAAACCACGCCTGAACCGGGACGCGTAGTACACGGTGAAGACACGCTACCCCTATGCTAGGACGCCAGCGTTAGTACAAATTAGCATTATATCAATCATCAAAAAGTGTTATAATAAAACAATAGTGTATAATAAGTAAAGAGATATTTGATAATAAACATATATACATAATAAGAAAAATGGCTTCCTTTTTTTCGGAAATATATACTTTTAAAATTGAAAAAATAAATCCCATGTATTTTTTCCTTTACGTTCTTTTATTGAATATAATATTTTTTTTCATTAGTAAATATATTTTTCGCATTGAATCAAATATATATTTTAATTTATCATCGTGTTATTCAGAATAGGTTAAATAGACAGCATCATTCTCTTGAAAAATATAACACTGAAATTACAATACAGGGAAAAGGTTTGTTTGAACTTTGTAAAAATAATATTACAACTAAAAATCATTGAATTTCTCTGAGTTGTTACAATGCAGGATATTTAAAAATGTCGAATAAATTTTTTTCGTAAGTTGAATTATTAATTCTTTGTGTTATTGTGAGAGTTTCAATGATTTCTTCAAAGAGAATTGATAAATAACTAAACACAATCTATTGCTATTAGGACCTTGCGCACTTAGAGGCATTTAAAAAAGGATGGCTTTAAAATTGTTTTCTTTTGGTTTCCGAGTCACGTATGTTTTCATGGAAATGAAAACGAGGATTCAACAGCAAAATATACAGCCACTATTTTGAATTTCCTTCTATGAAGTTAAACAGACCTTTTATCATAACTGTTTTCACAACTAACAAAATTCATGGGATCAGCAGATTCAAAATATGCCACACTGTGTAAAACGACGCATTCTTTTGTTCTCTCCAACTGTATGGGATTTAGATTTTAAATTGAATCGTCACCGTATAGGGCATATGCACTACACCCATATTTATCTCTTATTTGTGCCAATATAAGCCTAAAATTTGCAATAGCTGCCAAATTCCTTTTACTGTTAACCATACTGAATGCACTGTTTGTAATTCTTACTGTGTGTTTTTTTACGCCTTCCTTAACATTTCAAGACTTGGTGGACGTAACGTAATATTCATATGTTTTTAACTTTTGAAAAGCATTTTGCTGGTTTTTAGCAGGGTTTTTTTTTCTGATTTTGTTTAATGTTTCTTTTTGATATGTGTTTTTTCATATCATCACTATATTGAATTACTATGAAACAGTTTTTGATTTTTAAATGTTATATTAATTTTTTCTCTAACGCAATTTTTCGAAGTTAGTAAACCGTTTACACGTAACCTAACTTCTAAATGGCCGGATGAAAAAAATTTGCAAATTCCCAATAAAAATATCCCAGTAGCTACTCATGCTTTTCCTTATCGATGGCTTTTCCTCGATTATTTGTACAATTTGACTAACTTTTGGATCGATGATTTTCAACATAAATTATTAGATCAATTTGACTAACTTTTTGATCACAAATTTTATTCACCTCCAAAATTTTATTAAAAACAGTCTCTAAATATACCAGTTTATAAATTGAAAATTTTGTTGTAAAACCATTTATATCATTTTTCATCGCATTTTTATAATAGCTGAAGTTTTCTCTCCAAAACTTTCTTGCATGCTATTTAATAAAAAGACTATTCCAGAAAACGATTTGCAATGATGTTGGGATATTAACCTTTATTAAATAATCTGACTTGTATTGGCATATAAATCTTTATTGATTGACTGTCGTGGTATTGGTATATTGGCCTTTATTAAGAAATATTAATCTTAAATTTTAATTAAACACTTTGATCCCTGAATTGTGTGATCCTTGGTGAATGTTTGGGCGATTAATCTTGATTAGGCATTTAATAAAAAGCCAAATATCCGCTTTAGACACATAATAAACTTAGAATCAGAAAATCACGTATCAACTTCCAAATAATCATTAATTAATATCACTCTTGATTTATCTGAAAATGCAAATCAATAAACGGTTATTTCCTTTTTGGATTTGGTACTAAATTCGATTTTAATAATTCAAATTTTTATACTACATTGATTGAAATAATGTTTCTATTTTTTTCTGTCAACTCTTTCATTTCATAGTTATAAAATGTACTTGCATTTTCATCAGCTTCCTTAGAACTTATGGTGCTCAAAATTTGATGTTTAGAATTTGATAAAAATTTACAAATTTTATGTAAAGATCATGCATTAAAATTCATTCATCTAAGTCAAAGCAGTTTTTAATTTCCTTTGTCTACGACAGACAGACAGAATACCGACAAAATTGTATTTCTATCTTAAGAGATTCATAAAAATTTTGAATTCGGTTTCTTTTACATACATTATTACATTTTCTCTAAACTTTGTTATCGGGAAATTATCATTAATGATAAAAATAATTAATTAATGATATTTAATTTTTTAGCATTTATTGGAAATAAAAAAACAATCCCTAAGCTGCTTATATGTTTCCAAAAATATATTAAAATGTTCTGTATATCCATTTTCTATCTATCTTGGAAAAAAAGATTTTTTGGCTTATTTATTTTTTTTCTATATTTTCTTCTCATTCGACTGAGAGGATGCCCTTAAGTGAAACGAAGCATTGAAAACCAGACTCGGAAAGAACTTTCGGAGTCGGATATTTGAACATTTCCCCAAGTTTTCTTTGTGAAATAGCGAAATGTGACATATGATTTGGATGCTTCTGCCACGGATCCAAGTCATAGAAGTGCGAGAAATTTTCTTTCGCTGAACAAATCATGGAATATTCTGGAATTCTTTCTCCGGCAAGATAAGGCGAAAATATTATTCTATTCGCTGTTTCTGTCGAAAAACGGTAGAAACGACCACTTGACCATCATTGTAACCGTTAGTGATTGAATAATGTAACCTTTCTTCGTCAAGACGAAGAAAGGTTAAAAGATAATTACGCTGTCAGGATATGTGCAGAAGAAGAAGTTTATTGATTGCTGAATATTGACAGATGATTTATGGACGGAAAGAGTTCTTTTCATCAAAGGAAAGGAACGGGAACTATGTTGTTAAAGAGGAAGGGACCTGGTAACAGAAGGAGTCAATAAATGTTATTTGAGATGCAATGGCGATAATGGTGAAATTTTCGTACTCTAAGAATTATTGAGAAATAAGGTATCCGACTACTTTTAAAAACCCTGGTTATTGACTACATTGGTGAATGTTTTTTAATTGTTATTTCTTGTAGTTCAGACTTTCCTCTTTCCAAAACAGTTTGTCTTTTCTACGAAAAGGAAGGACTCACCTATCTTCCAAGGTCACCTAATTTTCAGCTAAGATTTGTCTTTAACTTCCATTTTCTCAAAACTTTATTTTCATAAAAATTCTCCATAGTTAAAACAACACTTCAAAAACTAATAGAGGTATTTTCATAAAATTTTCTGGGTGTGTTTTAAATGATATGGACAATGAAATGAACCAAAAGTAATTTTGTTGATTAAATACTTTTTTCATTTATTGGTGTTTTTAGAAAAATTAAGTTATGATTTTATGGGGAAAATGTATATACACATATATTTTTACTCACTGCTTTTTTTCATCTTAAAACTTTTCTAAGATTTTGATTCATTTTCTTCATCATTATATTCTATAACCTATGTAAAAAGAAAAATAGGATTGCAGAATTAAAATTTTGTGTAGAATGCTAACCATTTTTGTTTAAATTTCATTAAAATTTACTGAACATTTTCCCATTTCTCAAAATGTATTACATTTCCAAATAAATGTTTGTGTATTTATAGTATTTTATATTATAATTGACAATACACCTAAAACCCATAGTTTTAAGAAAATCCAATTTTTCAAAATATAATATTGTCGGATACCCTAATATGTAAAGGGATAAGTAATTGAAGCATTGATACTCTTATAAGCTGTTAAACAGAATCTTTTCTAAAAAATTTCGAAAGAGATCTATGTTTATGTTTATGATAAATAGGAAAAAATATTTTCTTTCATTCATTTAGCATTTTTTCTTTTATTTATTAGAGTTTTTAACAATTAAGAGACAATTTTTGTTTTGAGATAATTCTGTCATTTTGATTCAATTTAGAGTACATTGAACATCGGAGATCATTATAAATTGCTTTTAATTTTTATCGAATTATAAAATGACTGAAAAAGCATTCATTTTTTTATAATTATAATTGGGATACCTCAATGCCCTTCATATTCAGTTAGTTAAACCTTAACTGGGTATGTGAGGTCTACGGAACCCTCATTTATTTAAACTGAAATATAATTTACTAAAGAATGTAATAGTATCAAAAACTACCAATATATTTTGCAGAAATTTTTCATAATACATAGATATGTTTAACAAAAAAATATATTATATTTTTCGAAATATAGTATTATTGAAGAAAGTAAAGCCGTTAGAAAACACATTTTCTTCTCAAATGGCATATTACGATAAATAATATTCTTAAAAAAAACATATTATTTCATGCTTTTTAAAATCATATTAATTTTTCGAGTATATCAAATTATATAGAAAACAATATAGTTTAATATTCGAAAATTATAAGAAAAAGCAAAAATTATAGTGGGTAAATTGGGTATTTTTTTTATCGGTTTGTGTAACTTTTTTACATTTCATAGCAAGGTTTTCTAGGCATTTTAAACACAGAACTTAAGAACTAGTATAACAATCAACCAATAAATTCTGTATGTATTTCTCTTGGTATATTAATATGTTTCATAGATTTATAAGTACACTATCACTAGAAAAAATAATTACGTTTGAAAATACATGTCAGAATCCGTTGAATGCGAAATTCCAACGAAAACTCTTCTGTGCAATGATCCTTATCACTATCACTTTCTGCTTCATTTAAGTGTCTGGAACATTGCTCGTAATAAGATCAGTAAATTGGATGATATTTCGAGGCACAAGTTTTAGCACCATCTGCTAAGCCTTTTTTATCCCTGGGGCACTATCAGGAGAGGGCGGTCTTAGAGACCACTTCCAAAAAAATGAATGAATAATTTTAAAAAGCATCCGCTGAAACCTTGAAAAAATGTACGTATATTGAAAATCACGAAACATTAAGCTGCAGGGTCAATCCATTCAATAGAGCAAGTAGAAAAGAGGTGACTGGTAATCCATCGATAGCGATCTCACAGACCGTTTCTCCCTAGTTAAAGGTTAACAAAAGAAATTAACAAATAGAAAATCAAAGCCTTAATACTAAAGGTATCCGGCTACGTAAAAAACATTGGTTATCGATCACATTGGCTATTTTTTATTGTTATTTCTTGCAGTTTACAATTTCCTCTCTCCAAAATAGTCTATTTTTTCTAGTAAAATTAAGGCCTGCTATCTCATCCCAGGGAATTTCAAGCAAAATGTATTTTTCAGGTAAATTTGTTTTTAGTTTTTCTCAAAACTTTAATTTTCATAAAAATTCTTCACAAAAAGTAATTTACGTAAATATTTCAGCGTGCGTTTCAAATGACACGGGCTATAAATTAGCCAAAGTTTTATTGTTGATCAAATACTTATTAATTTTTAAGTGTTTTTAAAAAAATTAAGTTGTGAATTTATGGAAAAAAATGCATATATACGTATATTTTTATCCATAACTTCTTTGCATCTCAAAATGTTTGGTTCATTTCATTCATCCTTATATTCTATAACTTGTGTGCAAAGAAAAAATAGGATTGCTGCAATACCATTTTGTGTAGAGTGCCAGCTGTTTTGGATAAATTTCATTCAAATTTACTACACATTTTTACATTTATCAAAATATATGATACTTCTAAATAATTTCTTTGTATTTATAGTGTTTTGTTTTATAATTAACAATATATCCAAAAACCACAGTTTAAAATAGTATTTAAAAAAAATTTCTTCAAGTTTTTTCCTTTGAACGTAGTCGGATACTTTAAATGAACGCTGCATCCTAGTATAAAAGTTGCGAGTCTACCCCGTAATCTGGCAGTCCCAAGTTCGAGTCTCGGTTCTGGCATCGTTTTCCTTCTTCTTTTTCTATCTGTGAGATGTGTGAATGTGTCCTCCCTGTTAAATGTGAATGTGCAAGCGAATGGGAAGTATGAGGTAGCTAAGTCGAACTCCTGGCCCTAGTTGGCACTGCTGAATAAAAAAGACATGCTCATTTCGGCATAAATCGTTGGAAAATAACTGTCTGCAGGCTTGTGAAATGCCATGATGAACGCTGCATAACAACAACTGAAATAAACAGTAAAGAATTTAGGATATTTTTTATTCGTAATTATTATTAAAATTTATGGATGGTTTTTAATTAAAAAAGCGTTAAATTGTGTAAAATTGTTCGTTCTAACCAGAATTTCATTGTATCAGCAATATCCCTGATAGTTAAATAAATTAAACTTTTAAATTACTGTGAAAGCTACTGTAAAGAAGTAGATTAGGTATTTACATATATTTTTTTGTCCATTAACAGCCAGTTTTAAGTATAAAATCTGTTCATTATATTCAGTAATAGAAAGGTTTCTGTTGATCCATAATTAATAATAATACAATTTTATATATAATTAGTTAATATTTAATAAGGTAATTAGAATAGTTTTTCAAATATCATATCTGAAATTCTAATTTGCAGAGACACACAATTCCATTTGGAAAAGATGCCTAATATTGGCTTCATGTTGTCTGCTTCAATCAAGTTATAAGCATATGCAGTTTTTTTAACAATTAACGATGAACGGAAAAAGCGAGATTTTTTCCGTAATTTTAACTCTTAAATAGCTATTAAAAATTTAGTTTGAAGCTAAATATAACTATGATTGAGGCACAAAAGATCCACTGTTTCTCACAGATTATTTTGATGCATACATAATTATATTTGGTTGATTTTTTGTGTAGAGATATAGTTGTTTGAATGAGGCAATCAATCATTCTTCATAAAAGAAGTTTTAAAAAGCCGAAACTATAGTTTTTAATGAAAGCACCTCAAGAGAAGTTCTTATAAATTGAGAAATATTCTGAATATTAAAAATATTTTCTATAGTTTGAAAGTTAAAGGATTGGAAAACATTTTGTAGTAATAAAGAAATATTTGATATTTAAAAAGATTATAGAAGTTCCAAGTGCGTACGAACACCTTGAAGTTTACAAATATTTTTATTTTTTAAAAGGCATATGTAATTATTATATTTATGGTATGTAGAATAATGGACTGATAGATGTTGATATTGTAACATAGATGTAATACACGTGTTATAGATGTATATTATGCATATTGTATATGTGTTATGGATATTATATGTATGTAGTATTATGTATTACAGATGTATATTATGTTTAAAATTAGATGTCAAATATATTTTACTATTTAAAAAACAAAATAATCTATACTAGATTTTTAAAAAAATAGATTTGTTTCCAAAGAAATATAATGCTGAACCGTTTTCTTGTACGTATTTCCTTCTTTCCCCTCTGCCATCTCAAGTTGCATGAAATATGCGATTTTAACATTGTATGGAAAAAGATATCTCACTCTCCCTTTCAATGTTTTTCCAAATAGCAAATAAGTTTCTGAAAATCCACTTGAATTGTCATTTGTTTCTGGAAATATCATCTTCGGTTATATTGGAAAGCTTTATTTATCGTTTCATTTCTGGTTTTGTTTTTTATCCGTCATTGTTGATTGACATTGCAAATGTTCCTCGAAAAATCTGAGTAAGATGCACTTTAAAAAAATCTGAAAAAGTAGCGAATGTTTTGAAATAATTCGAATGGTTATCTTCTGTTTTTAATCGGTGAGCATATATATATATATATATAAGGCAAAGATAAAAATGTATCAATATGTAGAATCAATGATTATTGAATTAATACGAAAAACTTTCAGCCGAACAGCAGAATTTGTTGCAATAATATAGCTGTATGAATTGAATTGATACTCAAAAAATAAATAAGAAAAAAAGAATATTATGTTATTTCCAATGGCACTCGTCATTGATAAGCCTCACTGATTGCTGTCAGCGATTTTAAGCCGAAATGAGCTTCCCTTGCTTTTCAGTAGCGCCCTTTATGGCCAAGAGTACGATTTAGCTACTTCATGCTTCACATTCACTTACACAGCCCTTTTTTACAGGGGAGCACATTCACGCTACTCACAGAGGGAACACTGAAGAACGACCAGGCCCGATAAATGACTCGAACCCGGTCTAAGAAGACATGTTGCTCTTAAACCAGGACATCGACGAGAATATTATAAAAATAATAACTTTGTAAAGACATGAACTGCAGATTACTTATGAAGTACTACATCTCACCGAGGAGGGAGGTTTAAAATATAGCCCTTTAATTTACCCTTTGAGCTGATAAATTCTCGCCTTCTTGGCTGGTGCAATATGTGAGATCGAGTTACATCCACTCCAATGCTAGGTAGTAAATTTGACATAAATAGTAAAACCTATGCCCCACGTCATAATGAGAGTTGTTTTGCGTACATATTAACATCCTATTAAATATAGTGGTGATCTGTCATGCAGTTAACTACCATATCGTAATGTTTTGAGCAATTAAATAAAAGGTGAGAAATAAAAATTTGACTATCCCAATAAATTTAGAAGAATATCTTTTTATTTGTTCCTATAGCTTTCCAAATTTTCAGTCTGTGAATTTATGGGAAATATCATCCAGTATACAATAACTACAATAAAAATATTTTGTGTTTCATGGATATGAATTATCATTTAAAATATATAATCATTAACTTGTAGTCCGCAATGTTTGAATCTCATTCTCGATGTGTAGGAAGAAAATAAAAAACTTTCTTAATAAAGAGGGTAAATGCATTTGAAAAACACTTTTTTTAAAAAATGTAAAAGATTCTAAATTGTTAAGGATAGCAAACCTGTAAAACAATTTGCTATTTATTTCTTTTATTAAATTTTCCACTAAATGATTTTGCAATTTCATTTTACGCATACACTTCTCAGAATTTATCATTTTTTTATGAAGACTAATTTCAAGATGAGTATTATTTTTCTATCTCTTAAGTCTTTTTTACTCAATTTTGGCACTTTATTTAATCATTCGAATAAACACACATTCAAATTGCAACGATCCAATTCTAGCTTTATTGTATCATTAAATTGTATTTAATTTCAGATATTAACATATTTATAACATTAAATAATAACATATTTTTCCTTGATATTAGAATACACAAACTACAAGATATATATATATATATATATTTCTCAGTCATTCAGAATAGGAATAATTCTCTATAAATGTTTAATAAACAATTTTAAATTGAATTCGTGGGGCATTTCAGTTCTTATCTAAAGTAATGTAAATACAAAACTAATTTATATCATAATTTTGAAGTCATTCTAAGTATCGCTGAATAGATATGGCTAATATTTCAAACTCGTTCAAATCGTTTTGGTCAAAATAATATTTTAAAAACTTAAAAATGATTCAACAGAGTAAATATCTGATTCCTAACTGAATAAAATATATCGACATATATTTTTCACTCAAGTGATATTATTGAAATGCGAATTATATTTTGGAAAAAATGTATCATTGAGAGAGTATAAAAAATGTCAAAATCTATCATATCTGTTTGCAAATATTAATAAGATGAATCGAAATTGTATTGAGTTAGAATATTTGCCTTGCATTCTTCCTTAAAAATTTTATTTGTCTAGTCAAATGGTAACCAAAAGCATTTGAATGGAACCGCATTTGATAAAATTATGCACTGTTTATAGTGAAAGAATGAATTTAATCTAAAAAGTAAATATCAATGGCAAAAGGTATAGATTTGGTGAATTTGATGCGTGTTTCTGCTTCTAATAGTAACCTAAAAATCGGTGAATTTTATCCATATAAATTATTTCTAGATTTTGGACAATATTCGAGATATGAACAATTATTAATGCCTTCTTTTGTTTGAAAATTTTTACTTTGATTTATATGTGATAGTGTCGTGCTGGCTAATGGCAATTGGACCATGTTAAATAGGTCGTGACTGCAAAATCCTCCAAGTTTTCCTAGCAAATTATACCTCTGGGGGTGCTGAGTCGGTCTCCAAATGGGATCTGAATTCTGACTTGCAGATGCATGAATGAGTTCGACCGCCCCCTCAAAAGGGTTGTGTCGTGTGTGTTCCAACAAAGTCGTCCTTTCATCTGAACGGTGCTCGTTCACAACGAAAGACGCACACATCTGTCTTCATTCGAAAGAGCTACTTCTTATTCGGCTTGGTACGACCAAGTGGCCTTAGACCCACTCACCCATATGTAATAGTATATACAAATTGGTTTTTGTTTAACCAATAATAACAAACCAAATAATTTTGATTGACCGTCACAGGTATTAACATTAATTCTGAGGCAGTATGTAATAGTGACTTATTTGATCATTTTATCATTATTAGAAATATTTGATAAATTTGAAACATATTATCTTCAAATCAAATCTTTGCTGTGATCGTGTGCTGAAATATGTATTTCCATTTACCTTATAGATTCTGAAGAGTCGCGGTGGCTTGGTGGTAAGGTCTCGGTTCGAGACCCGATTCCACAGAAGAATCGTCGTGTAAGTCGAGATGATGGTTAAATCCATCAGAGCCGAGCGTCCTCCTGCTGGTGTGGTGTAGAGGAAGGGGTGCCAGCTCAGGTGGTGCCCTCGTCATCTGACCGTGGTTCATAATTATAAGGTCCGTCCCAAACTAATTCTACATTTACTTTACAACGGGAAGTTAATATAACTAAACTAAGGTTATTGAAAATATAACCATCAAATTATATTGTATAGACTATTAAATATAACTTGCTTAATGAGCATGCATGTATATTTTCATGCGCAAACATGATTTTCATTCTCTTTTATTGTAGAAAATAAATACTTCAGTCGATGGATAAACATGTACACTGGATATTCTAAATAATTACTGATATTTTGAAATATGTTATCATAAATGTTTCAATCTGTATATATCCTTTTAATAAATGGGAATATCTTGATATGCTAATGAATTCCACACCAAAATAAATTTTAATGCCATCAAAAATCTGAAATCATTTTGATTAATTTTATGATTTCTTCTCTATAATGTTTTATCGACTACTTCTTTATTATTTATTGAACGCACTTCAACAGCAATCAGATTTATTTTTGAGTTTTTTTGCTGCAAGACCTATGGTTAAATATAATGCTTTTGTTATGAAATTATATATATATTTATATACTAGCAATTACCCGGCTCGTTTCTGCAAAAACCATAATAAGTGCTATCAATCAATCATTTGGTAATCTTTTATCCAAATAGGCTGAACGGTACGACAGTACATAAAATACGACAAAACAAATATTCTCTTTTAAATATTAAAATTGTGAATTATTTTAGAATCGTAAACCTTTTTGATCTGTCAGAATGGCAGTTAAAGAAACTATTTATTGTATCTCGTGGTTTGTTTCATATTTGTCCAGAATACTCAAATTTAATGTTAGAAAAGGTGATTAAAATAGTTTCTTTTAATATTGATTAAACCTGGAATATATATTCATACCATAAAATCATTAATATAATCGAAGAGATAATTTTTGAAAATTAAGATGGTGCAACATCATCTGTACTACAATATTTTTGGTAGTTACAGCGAAAAACGCTAAAATTTAATTAAAAGTTTAAACACCCAGGGTTGGTCTCCCCAAAAATTTTCTCGCCTAATCTGTCATAAAGTTGTTACCTCCGAGAATGATTTGCATGACATTTGCATAGTATGCCAACAAAATATGAACATTTAACTTGGATTTGGCATTTCTACAGAATCCAGTGTCTATTTGGTGATTTATTTCGAGATGAATCCTTGGTAAATAGATGCGGTTGAGATTTGAAATATTTTGGTTACATTTTATATAATTGTAATCTGCCTATTACCATCCCGTAAGTGTAAGCAATAAGCTGACCCAGTTTGATCGCCATTGGATGAGTGATTTAGGAAGGCATAAGAAATATATATATATATATATATATATATATAT
>JAPMOQ010043552.1:128817-153204 GCA_026543055.1 Argiope trifasciata | reverse complement strand
TGGATTCAAGATATTTATAACCTTCAACAGCAATTCAACGTCTAGAAGATGGATAGATGGATTACCGTTGGATTACCGTGATTCCACAGAAAAACTATCGTTTAAGAAAGAGGGGTCTGTTGCACTTTAAATCTCTCAGGACCAGATGCATTCTTGTAAGTTGGGTGTGGAGAAGAAGAGGCCAGCTCAGGTATTCTCCTCATCATTTGATCACGGTTCAAACTTACCATAACATAGTGTTGCTTTTAGAACGGGACGGTAATATAAATCTAAACTATAATACGAGGAATGGTTGCCAAGTCGAAAATCGCCCCAGAATTAATAAACTCCGGTAAACTTGGGAGTCTGGGGTTTTTGGCCACGAGGAATCGATTGGCGCCAGTTTTGAAGCGCTACGGTCGAGCAGTTCGGAGTTACAGATAGGATATTTTCAAACTTTATTAGTTCGCCATAATGGCTACTTAAATTTTCAAGCGGTAACGTGCTGCAATCTATAGCCAATATGGCGAACTAATAAAGTTTTATGTTTATGCTGTTATAGGTTTATAATATGTTTCTTATGTATGTAAATATGTTTGGTTTTTTCTAAATAAATTTGTCAAAAATATTTAACTTCAACACACTTCAATCTTTACCTTTGTATAGAATAGTTCCCTTTCCAAACTCTAACTTTGTTTAGAATAGTTTACAATGGGGCACTTTAACCAGTTATCTTTTCACCAATGGATGTATGGCATGTGTCTTTTCTTATGGCATGTATTGTTTTGATAAATCACAATTGAAAATTTAAATCTTCGAGTTAGCTTCGATACCTGTTTTCTCCGAGTGGAGCTCGGTCACCCGCTGGTAAAGCTGAAACTTAAGAGAGTATTGAAACCGGATCAATTTTAAAATTTAATTTTTCTAGTAAACAAATTAAAAGTTTATAAAAGAATATATACCGGAAATATATCATAAGTGTTTAAAAATGTGTTGAAGCAAAGAAATTAAATATAGAAAATTATAAAAGGAAGGAAATTATATCAGTCATTATCTCTACGTACGGCTGCAACATATCTAAATTGTCCGTCATTGGTGATAATATATTTCAATCGAAGTGTTTCGTTTCCTTTTGTATCAAGCATAAGAATTTCTGCGATTTCTATTCGATTCTTGCGTACTCTTTCCCAAAGAACTTGAAATGCATATCAAGAGAATAAAACTTTGCCATGCAAGATCCTCACAAAATATCTTTTCTGAGTTAGAGCTATTTTAAATTTTGTATGTTGCTCTACATTTTTCTTGCTTGTTTAGTCTTCATAAGTTAGCAGAGAATTTTTAAGGAAAACTAAATATGGCTGCTCACTTTTATTAACTGACAAATGAAGAAAGAAATGATTCATCGGTGTTACAAAAATATCTTTAATTCTTTTAACTTTTTTAATTAAATTCAGTTCTATAACTTTTGTTTAAAAAAATTTCTAAGATTTAAAAATTGCAAATAAATATAAATAAAAATGATTGAAATATTTTGACACATATTTTGTGCCTTTGAGGTGTTAAGAATTAAAATTTCCAAGGGTATTTTTGTGTGCTTCTGAATTTAAAATGTATCTCAAACTGGCATTTATTAAAAGTGGTACTTGACAGCTTTGCTCTCCTCAGAAGAATTGATAAACAGCCAAGAACTTTCTTCCAAATCAGTATAAAAATATCGCTGTACAATTTTAACAAAATATTTTCGTTGCGAAAAAAGTAGTATCAATATATGCATTCTCATTTGTTTAATTTTTTATTCCATTTTTATAATATTATCGTAGATCTCTATGATATTAATTTCAAAGATATTTGTCTTAAAAAGAAATATTTCTTAAAATTGCCCAGGAATAATTTTTGACATTTTTATAAAGAGGGAATTGATTGTTTTCAATCTTAATTTACATCTGTTTGTAAGACCGATTAAAGTATCCGACTATGTTCGAAGGGAAAACTTTGAAAAATTGGTCTTTTTTAGAAATTATTTATTGCTTTTAGATGTACAAGGTGGCCAGAAATAAAACACCCCTACTCTGACCTCCATGGATATCGAACTACTCAGTGTAAAGGCTCAAAATTTTGTACACATACTATTCAAAATATGGGGAAACGGATTTCACGAAAAAAAAATTAGTTCCTGAAATCACCGATAGGTGGCGCTGCACAACTGGAACTATGATCAAAAGACACAAATAATAATAAAAATTAAAATGTTTATGCGGAATGGAATGCTTCCATGCTTCCTTTTTAATTTTTCTGCCCCTTATGGAAAATAAAAATAGTAAAGAAGCTAGAACTCCCGTTGTAACTGCAATTTCATACTGTAACCAGAAAAATTTGCATAAAGCATGGTTAGAAGCCATGTTCTGGGTATAAAAGAAGTTAAAAGGTGGGGAATGTCATTCTTATTAGTGATGGCTGTCACGCTGCCAGAACGCGCTTTGCTTGTGAAGTTGTTTTACGAGAATAAAGGAAATGCTCCAGCAGCACTTCGAGAGTTTCGCCGACTTAAGGATTTGCGTAAGGGACCATTGCTTCCACAAGCTCTCAGGAGAATGATCGCTCGATTCGAGGAAACTGGACATCTTGGAGTTCAGCCTGGTCGAGGACGCAAACCGGCTCGTTCAGATGTCGTTGAAGATGTTGCCACCGGTATTGTTGAACAGTCAATGGATAATGTTTTAGGCTGCAGTAGTGCACGTGCAGTGTCACGACACTTGGGTGTTCCCTATAGCACAGTGTGGAACGTACTCAGAAAAATGGTGCATTGTTTCCCGTACAAAATCCGCCCTAATCAACAATTGCTGGCCACAGACAGGGAGATGCGACTGACCTTTGCATTGACATTTCTTGCTAGAGTTGAAGTGGATGCATCGTGGCCGTGGCAGATTCTGTGGAGCGATGAGGCCCATTTCCACCTCAGTGGAACAGTGAACACCCATAACTGTCGCATATGGGACACGACAAACCCCCGTACCTTCCAAGAGATTCCACTCCACTCACCGAAAGTTACAGTCTGGTGTGGATTCACAGCCACATTCATCCTTGGACCGTTCTTTTTCGAAGAGGTTACTTCCAATGGCCTTGAGACATGTACCGTGACGGCCAACAGGTACAAAAGGATGCTCGAAACATTTGTTGTACCCCATTTGCAGCAGCGCCAATGCCTTGACACCATTACTTTTATGCAAGATGGAGCACCTCCACACATTGGACTCCCTGTGCAACAGTTTCTTCGCCAACATTTCACCACTGACAGAATAATCAGTCGCGCGTTTCCGACAACTTGGCCATCTCGTTCACCGGATCTTAATCCGTGTGATTTTTGGCTTTGGGGACACTTAAAAAACCTTGTTTATCGAGAACGTCTGATAACCTTGGCAGATTTGAAAGAGAGTATCAGTCTGCATGTGAGAAGCATCTCAGATGACCAGTTACGATCCGCAGTTGAACAAGCTGTCCACAGACTTCACATTTTACATCTTCAGGAAGGGAGCCATATTGAGCAGCATTCCCTGCATCGATAACGTCCTTGTTTCATGTATGCTTGGTACTTTCAAATAAAATGTGTTTAAAACGTGTTTTTGTGTCTTTTCAGCATACGTCCAGTGGTACAGCGCCACCTATCGGTGATTTCTGGAACTAAATTTTTTTTTCGTGAAATCCGTTTCCCCATTTTTTGAATAGTATGTCCACAAATTTTCAAGCCTTTACACTGAGTAGTTCGATATCCAGGGAGGTCAGAGTAGGGGTGTTTTATTTCTGGCTACCCGGTATTATTAATAATAAACACTATAAATACATAGACAATTATTTGGAAATATAATATATTTTGAGAAATGGGAAAATTTGCAGCCATTTTCAGGAAATTCAATCAAAACGGTTAACACTCTACACAAAGATGTAATGCAGCCATCCTATTTTTCTTTGCACACAAGTTATAGAATACAATGATGAATGAAATGAACCCTAAACAAAGAAAAGGTTTCAGATGTAACGACATTATGGGTAAAAATATGGGTATAGAAGCATTTTTACCAAAATTTTACTATTTAATTTTTCTAAAAACACCTATAAATGAAAAGGTATCTCAACAACAATGAAAATTTTGGTTCATTTCATTGCCCATACTATTTAAAAACCGAGGTGAAATTTTTGGCCTAAATATCTCTATTAGGTTTTGAGATGTCATGTTAACGGTGGAGAATTTTTATGAAAATTTAACTTTTGAAAATGCTGAAGTTGAAGACAAACTTTATCTGAAAAATATGTGACCCTGGATGACAGATCAGACTTCATTTTCTATGCAAAAATAAACTGTTTTAGAAAGAGGAAAGTCTAAACTATAAGAAATAACAATTAAAAAAACATTCACGAATGGGGTCAATAACCAGTATTTTTAGCATAGTCGGATTCCTTATTTGCGAAATTTCTTAATAATTCTTACTGTACGAAAATTTTATCACTATCCTTATTGCATCTCAAATAACATTTATTGACTCTTTCTGTTACAAGATCTTTCTTTCTTTTGACGAAAGGAACTCTTTCCGTCCATAAATCATCTATCAATGTTCAGCAATCAATATACCTCTTCTCCGGCTCAGATCCTGACAGCGTAAATATTTTTCAACCTCTCTTCGGCTTGACAGACATGATTCCATCACTGATGGATAAAATAATGGTCAAGTGGTTGTTTCTCCCTTTTTTGGACCGAAACAGAGGATAGAATAATATTTTCGCCATATATTGCCGGAGAAAGAAGGATTCCAGAATATTCCATGATTTTGTTCAGGGAAAGAAATCTTTTCGCACGATGGATCCTTGGTAAAAGCATCACAGTTATATGTCATATTTCGCTATTTCACAAAGAAAACTTGGGGAATTTTTCAAATATCAAACTCCGAAACTTCTTTCCGAGTCTTGTTTTCCATGCTTCATTTCACTTAAGGGCATCATATCAGTCGAATTCGAAGAAAAGACAGAAAGATAAAAATATGCCGAAAGTCCTTTTTTCCGAAGTTAAGAGATAGAAAACGGGCATATAGAACATTTTACTATTTTTTGAAGTATATAAGCGTTAGAGATTGTTTTTTATTCTAAAAAATGATCACAATTTTTAAATATCATTTATTGATTATTTTTTTATAACTCAATAGCTGTGGTATCCGGCGGGTTGCTGCCGCAGAAGAAATAATTATGGAGATATCGTTTGGAATTTAAAATAACTGTCTTGATTAATTAGGAATGATAGAAAGAATCATATTTATTTTCGAATCAGAAATGAATACATTCATTGAAATTGAGCTATATATAAAGGAGAAGCATCCATAGCATTTATTTTATTTTTTTTAACTTTATTATTCTAGACTCTAGGGTTGGCAATATACATTTTTTTTTTTGTTTTTTCCATATTCAACAGAAACAAATAAGTGTAAGTAATAAGTATTTGAAGTTTCATCACAATCGAATAAGTGGTATGACAGCGCATAGGAGACATACAGACAAACTTTCATTTTTATTTATATAAATGGCTATTTTCTCTACAACAAAGTTTAAAGAAAGTATTTTAATGCATGTAAAAAAATCGATTTCGAAATTTTTGTAATCTCTTAAATTTGAAAAAAAATTCAGTCGGTATTATATCTGTCTTTTTTAGACAAAGAAAATTCGAAAGTACTTTGACTTAGATGAGTGAATTTTAATGCATGGTCTTTACATAACATTTGTGAATTTTTATCAAATCTTCTGCAAATTTTGTCAAAGTTCGAAGGAAGCTGATGAAAACACAAGTGTATTTGATGGCTATAAAATGAACAAGTTGATAGGAAAAATAGGTGCACGACTTCAATAACTGTAGTATAAAAAATTTTTGAATTTAGAACCAAATCCAACAAGGAATTAAACGTTTATCGATTTGCATTTTTAGAAACATGCAAACGCTATAAATCAAGAGTGTAGTGAATTAATGTTTATTTGAAAGTTGAGACGTGGTTTTCTGATTGTCAGTGTTTTATGTATCTTAAACGCACCTAAAGCAGACATTCCGTTTTCTATTAAACGCCCGATAGAGATTAATCTCCAAAAAAACTCATCAAGGACCAAAAGGTCGATTCAATAAAAATTCAAATTAAAGGTTAATGTTTCTTAATAAAGGTTAATATGCCATTACCATGCAAACTATTTAATAAAGGTTAACATGTCATTTCATGCAAATCTTTTAATAAAGTTTAATATGCAATACCAGGCAGGTCATTTAATAAAGGTTAACATACCAATACCATGCAAGTCATTTAATAAAGGTCAATACTCAACTACCGTACAAATCATTTTCTGGAATAGCATTTTTTATTAAACATCATGCAAAAAAGTTTTGGAGAGAACACTTCAGCTATTATAACAATGTGATGAAAAACGATACAAATGTTTTTACAGCCAAATTTTCAAATCATAAACTAGTATCTTTGGAACCTTTTTTTCATAAAATTTTGGAGGTGAATAAAATTTGTGCTCAAAAAGTTAGTAAAATTGTACTAATAATTTATATTAAAAACTCATCAATAAACAAAAGCAGGCCCTAGGCTATTTTTATATGGAATTTGTAATTATTTTTTCCTCCGACCATTTAGAAGGTAGGTTATATGTGTATGGTTTATTCATGCAAGAACGAATTTTGGTTATACTTATGCTGAACTCAGAAATGGTTGTGATTAAAAAGCTTATAAAAACAAATGTATAAAGTTAAAACTTCGAAAAATGGCGTTGCAGATTAAAAACAAATTTAACATTTTAAAATCAAAAACTGATTAATGGAAGCTCAAAACAGTGATATTATGACAAAATATATATCGAAAGGAAATATTAAACTATCAGACAAAATATAACTACTAAATACAAATAAAATCCCCTTTAAAAGTTAAAAACATAGTGATATTATGATACGTCTACCATGTCTTGTAATGTTGAGAAAGACGTAAAACACACACTGTAAGAATTACAAACAGTGCGTTCAGTATGGTTAACAGTAAAAGAAATTGGAAGCTGTTGCATATTTTAGGCTTATTTTGGCACAGATAAGAGATAAATTTGGATGGAGTGGGTATGCCCTACACGGAGACATTTCAATTTAAAATCCAAATCACGTACAGTTTGAGAGAACAAAAAAGTCCTTCTTTTTATGTAGTGTGGCATATTTAGAATTTTCAGTTTCTATGAATTTTGTTAGTTGTGAAAACTGTTATGATAAAAGGACCATTTAACGTCATAGAAGGGAAGTCAAATAGTGGTTGCGAATTTTGCAGTTGAATCTCCGTTTTCATTGCCATAAAATCATACGTGACTCGGAGGCGAAAAGAAAACAATTTTAAAGTCATCATTTTGTAATAGCCGCTAAGTGAACAAGATCCTAATAGCAATAAGAGACATCCGATTGTGTTTAGCTATTTAGGAATTCGCTTTGAAGAAATCATTGAAACACTCACAATAACTCGAAGAATTGATAATTCACCTCACGAAAAAAGTTATTCAACCTCATTTAAATATCTTGCCTCGTAACAACTCAGAGAAAGTCAATGACTTTTTTTTGTGTGATATTACTTTTACAAAGTTCAAACAAAGCCTTTCCCTGTCTTGTACAGGGTGATCAGAGAACAAGCCCTGATTTCAAAATTAAATATCTATACAAAAAGGATCGATAGAATTATGCGGTAAACTGCTGTACGTTTATTAGCAAAACTGTAAAAATGGTGTACAAAAGTTAGAAAATTTAGTTACGAAAATCGTTAACAGAAGGCGCTCTGAGCTGAAAACTCTTTCTCTGAAAGGAGTCTTAAAAAAACAATAAAGTGATGCGGAATTTGCAATCAAAATACATTTTTTTTCAAAGCGTTCTCCGTTCGAAACAGTTAGGTCTCGTAATCGAACTGTGAAATTTGACATCACGCCTTGCAATGTCTTAACGGAAATGGAATCACATTCAACACTAATCAACGATTCAAGCTCATCTAGAGAAGTGGGATTGTTTTTATAGACAGTGTCTTTCAATCCGATCCTGATCTGACTCCTTGTGACTTCTTTCCCCACAGATAGAAGTCACAAGGTGTCAGATCAGGAGTCATTTTCCATTTTTGACGTCACACTCAAAGCGTCTAAAGGCATTATGTTTAGACGCCATCTGTTAACGATTTTCGTAATTAAATTTTCTAAACTTTTGTACTGTATTTTCACAGTTTTGCTAATAAACATACATTTTAGATCTTTGTTGCAGATATATTTAATTTTGAAAACAGGGCTTATTCGCTGATCACCCAGTAACTTCAGAATTATCTTTGTCAAAAGAATATCGTTATCTTTAATCTAATTTAAATGGCATGATGATAAATAAAATTATATAATATGATTCAATACGTAATATATTAGCAAGGAATATATATTAGGAAAAGCAGCATACATTTATGATATGAATGTACACTACAAAGGGAAAGTAAATTCAAAGGAAAGAGAATAATTTGTATAAATTATTTTGTTAGAATAAGGAAAAATAGGAAATGATAGGAATGCTGTTTCGTTCTAGATTTAAACGACACCATTGCCATTGTATAATACTATTGCCAAATTAATCTTTCTTTCGTTAAATATGGTTTATTTAATGCTTATAAACCGTACATTAATTGTTAGACACTGACCTATATGGACTTGTATGAAGTAGGAACATCTAAAAACGCTAAAAGAATTGTGGTGGTAACTTCATAAGTCATATAAAATCTACGAGACACAAGCAGTTGATTTTGTCTATGTTTATGTTTTGAAGCTTCTGACTAAAAGGTCACGGGCTCTATTCCTAGTCAACACCACCTTCACATTGGATGTGGTTGGTATGGTTGTCTCTGAATAGAGCTTGGAACCTTTTGGTTAGAAGAGGTCTTGGTGGCCTGGTGGTAAGGTCTATTCTTCGGAGCCACAGGGTTTCAGGCTCGAGACTCAATTCCACCGAAGAACCGTCGTGTGCGGGGGTATCTTGGACGTTAAATCTGTCAGGCCAAACGTCCTCCAGCTGGTGTGGTGTGATGTGGAGAGGGGAGGGCTAGATCAGGTGTCGTCCTCGTCGTCTGATTGCGGTTCAAAATGACGAGATCAGTCCCAAAATAGCCTTAGTGTTGCTTTAGAACGAGACGTTAATAAAATTAAACTAACCTTTTGGTTGGAAGTTTCGAAACATCACCACTAGACAAAAGCAATTGCTCGTGTCTCACAGATGTTATTTGACTTATGAACTTATCACCACATTACGCCACCTCCAGTGAGTCGGAAGTTAGACGATTGTTTTAATCACGCCGGGTGTTATGGTGGGCGACAAAAGTTTTTATTGCGTTATGACGATTTTTGCTACCGGTAGAAGGCGCCAAAAAGGATTGTATGAAGGTTGAAGGTCCATTCTCCGAGGCCACCATTATTAGGTGGTTTTGGCTCGGAGTAGAGCTATCGCCCATTGTGGTAAAACGTGCTGACTCGGATTAGAACTCGGGACCTTTTGGTGGAATGCCCCATAACATAACCACCAGAAAAAAGCAATTGCTCTTGTTTCGTAGATGCTATCTGACTTATGAATTTACCACCACATTACTCCTATTCCAATGAGTTGAACATAAGAGGAAGGTTTTAATCGCCCAAGAGGTAATAGCGGGCAAAGGCCATTTTAATTGCGTCAAACGTTACGGCGACTTTTGCTACTGATAGAGGACGCCACCAAGGTTATATGAAGGTTGAAGTTTCATTGTCCGGAATCACCAATGGTAGATGGTTTTGGCTCGGAATAGGACTCTCGCCCATTGTGATAAGTGGTGTTGACTCTGAATAGAACACGGGACCTTTTGGTTGGAATCCTCGTAACATAACCACAAGACATAAACAATAGCTCTTGCCACGTAGATGTTATCTGAATTATGAACTTACCACCACAGGATGTCCGAGCCGATATTGAATAACAGATAAGCTGATGACCCTTTTCTACTTTTCAAAACGCCTGCTGTCATTGCAGTTTTTTAGGGAGAGAGGAAATATTTATCTTAGAAAATCTAGCGTTCCAGTATTCTGGGATACTTGAACTCAAATTTGTCTTAGGAAAGATATGAGATGGTTAATTTATAAAGTAGAATCTACCACTTTAATAATATGGTTTAAAAAAATGGAGAAATACAACTGAACAATCATCGAAATATCGGCATATTTTTGATTAGTATTCCTATTTTTAGTGATATGTAATCATGAAGTTCTTCAAGAAAGAAATATAAATTTTTCAGATATTAGTTGGGAATATATGAATAAAAACTAATATCTTATATTTTCAAAACTTTTATAACTTTTATTGTGGTAATAAAAAGTTGCATATGATAGCAATATAAAATTTTGTTCATTCTTAAATAGTAACTATCATGATATTCGAATGATTCGATACTTAACGATTGACATTGTATTAAAAGCCTCTTTTATATAATGCTTATCATCAATAACTTTTGCCATATCACTTAAATTTGATTTGATTATCAGCAACTCCGCTAATTTGTATACAAATTTTCCAATTTTGGTCGAAAATAGATCTACTATTATTTAAAAAGTGTTAGCATGCTCATGTATAATAAATATCTTTACCGTTTCCATTTCATGTAAGTACATTTTGTAGAGATGTTTTGTGTCTGCTATGTTAGCCATTGTTCGTTTGTATCTGCCATTATAGCCATCCAGGGATCAAATGTAGAGAAATTTTGCAAAGGTAAATTCATCTGCGTTGCAATTATGAATTAGCTAAGTTAACAAAAACGTTTAGTTCAGAGCTAGAAGCTGCTTAAGGTATCCGGCTCCGTTTGGAAAAATTTTGAAAAATTTGGATTTTTCAAAAAAATATTTATGATTTTTAAATGCACTATCAGTTATAAACACTATAAATATTTTTAAAAATTTGAAAATACAGTATAATTGAATAAATAGGAACATGTTTTTATTAAACTTTAAGGAAATCTAATCAAAACGGTTAACACTCTACCCAAAATAGTAATGCAGCAATCCTATTTTCCTTTTTACACAAGTTATAGAATATAATATTGAATGAATTGAACAAAAATTTAAGAAACATTTTGAGATGCAAAAAAGTTATGTGAAAAAATATATTTATACATGAATTTTCCCCATAAATTTTTAACTTAATTTTTCTAAGAAGCGCTGCAAATGAAAAAAAAAATTCACCAACAATAAAACTTTTGTTTCATTTCCTTGTCCATATCATACAAAACATGTGCTGAAATTTTTATGTCAATTGCTCGATTAATTTTTGAGGTATCAAGTTCATGGTAAAAAAAATTAATTAAAAAAAATTATAAAAAATTTTATGAATTTAAAAATTTTATGAAAATTAATTTTGAAGTAAAAGACAAATTATAAATGAAAAATGTGTTTTGCTTTTAAATTCCCTTGGATGATATTCCAATCCTTGCTTTACCTAAAAGAAATGAACTGTTTTGAAAGAACAAAGTCTGAACAAAAAGAATTAACAATTTAAATAATTCGCCAACGTGGTCGAAAATAAGGGCTTTTAACGTAGTCGAATATCTTAATTCTATAATCTTAATGTATTAACCTTTCCCATGATTTTCACGATTTTTTTAATATTGCATTCGAGAACCCAAACTACTTGGGAAATTTAATTTCGGTTTCCTCTCTTCTTTCTATGTGCAAAAAATTCAAACGATCAGTTTAAGTTTATCTATTTTATTTTTTCCTTTCTGAGATAGTATAAAACAGTTCTTTTTTTCAATCTAAAATAAGAAACATCCATTAGAAGTTCATCATTAACGTATCAGCAAATGTTCAAAACAAAAATTTTAAAAAATTGTGATTTTTAAAATTTATTTAAAACTATGGTTTTTAGATGTATTTTCAATTATAATACAAAATATTATAAATACAACAAAATTTATTTGAAAATCCAACATATTTTGAGAAACACTAAAATTTGTAGTAAATTTTAATTAAATTTAACCTAAACGATTAACAGTCTGCTCAAAATTGTAGTGAAACAATACTATTTTTCTTTGCATGCAAGTTAAAGAATGTAAGATGAATGAAATGAATCAAAATGTAAGAAATATATTTAAGCGAAGAGATTATGGGTGTAAATATATGTATATATACATTTTTTTCCATACATTTATAAATTATTCTTTCTAAAAACTCCTGTAAATGAAAAAGTAGTTCACCAACAAGAAACTTTTAGCTCATTTCTTTGCCCGTATTATATAAAAGACACGCTGACAGTTTTTTTAAATGCCTTTATTAGTTTTTGAGATATCATGCTAAGGGCGGAAAATTTTCACGAAAATTAATTTTCTGGGAAAATTGAAGACAAATTTTACTTGAAATTTTTTTTTTGTTTGAAATTCCGCTGGCTGATAGATTTGGCCTTCCTTTTTTGAGAAAAAAAATGAATAGTTTTGGAAAGAGTAAAGCCTAAACTACAAGAAATAACAATTTTTAAACATTCACGAATGTGATCGATAACCAATGGTTTTAACGTAGTCGGATACCTTAAATGTTCAATCTTTATATTTCTACATTACCTTGCTAATATTGTTTCGTAAATCGTTTTTCTTATAACAAAAGTTATAATTTCTTACTAATGTTACGAACCTAAAATTCGACTAATATTGTTATTTAAATATCTTGGAGCAGTTAAAAAAATCATTTTCTAGAGAAGCTCAAATTTTTTCATTCTTCTTTTCAATTACTGTGATAATATCCTTTGTATTCATAATTTTAACGAAAAATTTATAAAATGAAATGGTTATGATTGTTAATGAAACGGTTAATGATTGCTATCTTCGGTAATGATTGCTGAAATTGCAAAAGTATTTTCATTGATTTGATAATTTTTTGGTTATACTAAAAAAATAATACTCGTAATATTTTTTTTCTTCTCAATGATTTAACATTTTGCTTTCAACAAATTGATATTTTCAGATACGAATAGTTGTTGAAAGGAAACTTTCTTCTGTTTATTTCATTATTCCACAGAACCGAGGAATCCTATTCAAGAGAAATTATTTCATGTGGTCTTCCTAGATGGCGCTTGCGATTTCCCTTTGTATGGTCTCGTCCACAATAAGATCAGAGAACGGAGAGAACAGAATGAATGAAACAAAAAGGTATAAAAAGGCTAGGGATGGGTACAGTTGACTCCATTCAAACATTTCCATTCTTTGTTTCCTGCGTGCTAGTGCTCATAAAAAGAACTACTCACTAGAGGACAATCCCTGATGGAATGAGATCACTGAATGAAGTAGATACTTTTCCTTACTTCTAGAGGAATTTTTTTCTTGAAACTACTGGCTTCTGATTTAAGGTATCCGACTACGTTATAAACACTGTTTATCGAACACATTGGTGCAGTACTGTTTATTGTTATTTCTTGAATTTCAGACTTTACTCCTACCGAAACATTTTATATTTTCTGAGGTAGGAAAGGCCTGACCTATAACCCAGGGTCACATAATTTTAAGCTAAAATTTGTCTTTCATTTCCATTTTCTTTAAATATTAATGTTCATAAAAATTATCCACCGTTTACACGATATCTCAAAAACTAATAGAGGTATTTGCATCAAAATATCGGCTTGTATTTTAAATAACGTAGACAATGAAATGGACCAAAAGGTTTACTATTGGTAAAATACTTTTTTCATTTATAGGTGTTTTTAGGAAAATTAAGATATATATTTATGGAAAAAATACATATATACGTATGTTTTTACCGATAATTTCTTTGCATCTCAAAATCTTTCTTAGATTCCGGTTCATTTCATTCGTCATTATATTCAATAACTTGTGTACAAAGAAAAATAGGACTGCTGCATGACGATTTGGTGAAGAGTGTGAACCATTTTGGTTAAATTTCATTAAAACTTACAACACATTTTCATATTTCTCAAAATATATATTTTCGAATAGTTTTGTTCTATTAATAATATTTTGTATTATAATCGATAATACATCTAAAAATCATGGTTTTAAATATATTTTTTTAAATTCTACTTTTCGAAAATTTTCTTCCAAACGTAGTCGGATACTTAATTTAGTTTTTGGGTGTTAAGAAAAAAACTGAAATAATGGCTGACCGAAAGAGTGTTACATAAAACTTTTTCGGTAATGATGTTAATTAAATCCAGTCTCAGGCTAAGTGAAAATGCATTTTCGAAAAATTGAATATTACCCTTTGCAATAAAGTGCACATGAGTTTGCAATCAAAAATCGGATTCTATATTCTTTTCAACCATAATATTTATATCAGAAGAAAAGCGTTAGGGTTCCATTTGAAGTTATAAATAAGCAAAAAACAGTTGTTTTTCGGTCTTCTATTGTACAAAATTAAACAATTTAAACCACTGATTGTGAAACTTTGAAAGGGAAATTGAGGCAGCATCGATCAATGTAATCTGGATGTTAACCAATCTGTGAAAATAATAATCTAAATAATTTAAATGGTTTAAAAATCTGAGAAATTTCAGTTCAATTTAAAGTAGATGTGTTTTAATGAAGATAACGAACATGAAGTTAGTCTAAATCGAGTACAAGTGTATACGCAAGTAACACACATTTTAAGAGTAAAAAAAATTAAAAATATTAAACTGAATTTGTTTTATAAGAAATTGAAACATATTGAAGAAATGTACAAAATATAAACATGGTTTTATATAAATAGATAATTTATAAATTTGATAGCTTATAAAAATAGATTACAATAAATTATTTCAAATAGGATTGCCACCTTAACGTATTAATAGCTATTTTCCACTGATAACTGATAAATTATTAGAGCATTAAAGTCAAAAAGTTTTTCCGAATAAAGTTACCGATTCTTTAACTACTAATATCTGAATCTTTTAGGTTTAACTATTTCTTAAATTTTGTACTGATTTTAAAGAAAAAATAACATATTTTTTATCAATACTTATAATAAAGCTCAATGTGTTTGTGTTGGCGCTCTACAGGCTAGATCGTGGGATCTACAGCTACCAAATTTGTTACATGTATATTTTTGGGATCGGGAATGTGCACGTCGGAGCCCTTTTTTCGAGTTTTTAAGTTAGAATTAGAATTTAATTTAAGGTTTTAGAGCTTTCCGTGCGCAATTTAAAAAATATATTAATTTCAGGCCAATCAATGCCCGGAATTACTTCAAGGCTAATGAATGAGTGATTTAATTGAAAATTTGAGAACGCATTACTCATGGCGAACCAGCTTGTCGCCAAAGGCGGCTAGTATTATATAAATAGAATTTTTTTGTTATGTTAAAAAATTCTACAGCCTTGAATTCCTACGCATTGCTGAGGGTAATTTTTCAATCTTGTTTCAACAGCCATAGGTTATAGTTACAATTAGCTAAGGTATGAATATGAACCTAACATTTCAGTAAACACTAAAAATGGCAAATCTTGAATCTGAATAAGACATTGCTAAAATTTAAAAATAATCAATTCATTTTATAGTATGTAAGATCTTTGGCCAATTTTACTAAGTAGTTTTGCTTGTAGTAAAGCTTAAAATTGTATTTAAAAAATCTGTAATAGTGAGAACTGTTACATTAAGATTAATCCATTGCAATGCAATAAATCATCTTGTTCCAAAACAAAGGGGAAATGAGATAGTTTCGAAGTTTTGATTGATTACATGCCGGATTTTTTATTGAAACAAAAATTCAAAGAAGTTAATGCTAATCAAAAATGCTCTTGCTAAAAAAATGAATGTGTAATCCATTTTGACTGAATTATATTTCTGAATCAGCATTAGTTGATTTAAAATAACTTTTGAAAAAAACTAAACTTGTCAGTAATAAATTTCAATTTATAAAATCCGTATTATAAATTAAATGTCTTTGTACATTTATAAATTCAATCTTTTCGCTTGTTATTTAATGAAAAAACTGAATGCGAAAAAAATATTCATAATTCAATTTCAAACTAAATATTTAAATGATATAATTGAACTGAAAAATGCTTAAGTTTTTTTTTATTTCTTCTATCGATTAAAATGAGCTTAATTTTATGATAAAGACAATTTTATTGTAATTGAAAATAACTCCTTAACTCAACCTTTAATGATATTTATTTCAAAGTCTAATGTTCAAAGAATCTGCAGGGCATTTTAAAAATATCCCACTTACTGAGGATGGTAACAAAAGGTGAATCATCACTTTTTATTAGGTAGGAATATTTTAATTTATGATTTTAACCGCAATATTGATTTCCGAACACTTTTCAACTTCATTAAACTCCACACCGCTGCTTAATATATCAAGCATGAAAATGTAAAATTTATAATAAATTCCTACCATAATCATTTAATCCGTACTATTCTTAAAAAGATTTCACATCATTTAACATGGCAAATCGTTTCCTGATGGAAATTTTGATTTATTCCCTTAAAGCAATTTTTCTAAAACTCGATGTCCCCATCAACTCATAAATTAAAGTAATTCCGTTATTCTTTAAAAGATCATGAAAAGTACTTTTTTTTAAGAATTAGATTAAATTGATGCTATTTACATGAAGAAATTCATAAAATTAAAGCAAGCAAAGTTTATTTAACTTTTATTTATTTTAATCGACTTCAGAGGCTTGACATAATTTTTTATATTTTTATTAGGTTTGCCGGAAAACTACTTGTATAAACACATTTATTGATAGTATGGTTATGGCAGTCATATATTTATCATGTTCAGAAAGTAAAATGACGACTGTACACTTCAATAAAAAAGTGCCAAAATAGTTTAGTTATCATGGTTACTAGATATTAATAAATATTTCGGAACAAAAGTCACTATATTAACCCAGAAGATAAAAATAATATTATTAATTATATTCTTATTTTTAAACTGTCCATGAATGTTTAATTGTGATGATTTTGCTTCCTTTTCAACTTCTAAAATAAATTCCTTTTTTTAAAAAAGCCATGCATAAACTTCTATAGTAATAAAACTGACTCAAATTTGTTAAAAAATTAAGAGAAATGAAAAAAGGTACTTAAAATAAGGATGAAATTCAAAAACGAAATTTCTTATAGAGACAGGCCGTGTTGGCCTGTTGGTAAGATCACGGCTTCGGAAACGGCGGGTTTCGGGTTCAAGACTAGATCCCACCAAAGAACCATCGTTTAAGGGGGTCTCTTGCATGTTAAATCTGTCATCCCACTGGTATGGTGTGTCTTGGTGACCCTGACGCTTCAGGTAGCGCCCCCATCATCAGACCGTAGTTCAAAATGACGAGGTCCGTCTCAAAATAGTCGAGTGTTGCTCTACAATGGGACGTTAATATAACTAAACTAAACTAAATCTTATAGAAAGAAGCCTATATTTTATATCAATCACTTAATTTTAATTATCCTTTGATTGCCGAGATATGAAGAAAAACACTCATTTTGTCACAGAAGGATTTCTCAAAAATTTTTTGTATAGAAATTTCTCAACAAAATAAAGTATATTATACAAAAAATAAAGTGTACAATACCTAATGTACAAAATTTTGGTATAAATATACTCAGGATTTTGATATATTTTTTTTCTATTTCAGAATTTTTGCACATAACTTCTTTGCATCGCAAAATGTTTCTTAGATTTTTTTTCATTCATTATTATATTCTGTAATTTGTGTACAAAGAGAAATGGGATTGCTACGTTACAATTTTGTGTGTTGTGTTAATCGGTTTTAGTTAAATTTCATCAAAATTTACTAAAAATTTTCTTATTTCTTAAAATGCATTATATTTTCAAATAATTTTTTTTGTATTTATAGCATCCTGCATTATAAATGGCAATACAACAAAAATCCATAGTTTTAAAAAATCCCATTTTTCAAATTTTTTCTTCGAATTTACTCGGATACCTTAAAACTCAGAAGAAAATTATTGAAGTGTTAATTTTCTTTTCAAATCAATATATGTATGATGTATATATATATATGAATAATATATATATGATGTATTGGATATCTGGTATGTTTGGGTTTTTATATATTTTAGATCTGATTACATATTCTCATATTTCCATATGAAACCTAATCATCATGCTTGTCCTAATAATTAAGAATGATGAACAATTTAGAATATAAACGGAATAATTTGCAATCTGTTCTTCCTACTGTGTATTTAGAGATCGAAACATTAACTAGAAAAGAATAAGTACTCGAAAAGAATCAAATATCTGTAAGCCTGGTGGAAATGTTAAAAATATATCTATTTCTAAAATGTCGTGAATTATTTTCTTTACAATCCTTAAGGTATCTGACTACGTTCGGCAGAAAATTTTAAACTATTTATAATTTATAGATTAATTGTCAATTATAAACCCTACAAATACAAAAAAAAATATTTAAAAATAAAATCTATTTTGAGAAATAGTATAATATGTAATAATTTTTTTAAAAAAATTACGAAAACGATTAACACTCAACACAAAATGATAATGCAGCAACCCTATTTTTCTCAGCACACAAGTAATAAAATATAGCCATGTAAGAAATGAACCAAAATCTAAGAAACGTTCTGAGATGCAGAGAAGTTATGGGTAAAAATATACGTATATACACATTTTTCCCCATATGTTCACAACTCATTTTTTCTGAAAACATCAATAAATGAAAAAGTATTTCACAAAGAATCAAATGTTTGGATCATTTTTTGAACCATATCATTTGAAATATTAGGTTGGTGCGTATGAAATGTCGGATTCTCTTTACATGCGGACGTTTGTCTCCCTGTTTTCGTTATACTTTTGTCTTTGGCATAACCTCATTCATAGTCGTATTGTCCATTGCCAGAGACTCATTTCAGCAAAATAGGTTTTCTCGAAGGTCTTCCCTTTTGTTATTTCTTTTGAGTTTATTGCCGATATGAATTCTGCCGACATTCGCGTCATTTTCTTATATGAGTACAAACTTGGTAATAGTGCTGCAAAAGCTGCACGCAACATAAACCAAGCGTTTGGGGAGAATACGGTTAACGATCGGAAAGTGCAGCGTTGGTTCGAAAAATTTCGGACTGGCGATTTTTCACTGCAAAATGAGCCGCGTAGAAGACCCAAAACGTCTGTGAAGAATGATGACCTGAAGGCTCTAGTGGAAGCGGATCCAGCCGTATCCACGAGGGAACTTGCTATCAGGATGAAAGTTGACCATACAACGATATTGAGACACCTTTCTGAGATTGGCATGGTTAAGAAGATGGACAAGTGGGTACCGCACGCACTGACAGAGCGAAATAAGCTGGAACGAACTGGAATATGAAGTTTTGCAGCATCCACCATATTCACCGGATCTCTCGCCGACCGATTTTCATTTTTTCAAGCATTTAGAGCTGTTTTTAAGGGGCAAATACTATGAAAATGAAGACAGTCTAAAAAACTCGATATCAGAGTTTATTAATTCTAAAGACCAAAATTTTTTTAAGACAGGCATCTACGCTTTAAAATCTACGCTTTAAATCATCTACGCTTTAAAATCGTTGGGAGAAGTGTATTGAAGCGAATGGAGCATACTTTGATTGAATAAACAGCTTTTGAAGAAAGATATGCAGTTTTATACAATCACTTAAGAATCCGACATTTCATACGCACCAACCTAATACACGCTGAAATATTTATGTAAATATTGCTATAAATTTTTGAGATATCATGTTAACGGTGAAGAATTTTTATGAAAGTTAAAATTAAAGTTAATGAAAAATTTTAGCTGAAAAATTTGGTTTTGCTTGAAATTCCCCTGTATGATAGGTCAAGCCTTACCTTTCCTTGAAACAAATAGTCCTTTTGCAAAGTCTGAACTACCAGAATTAAATATTTAAAAAAAATCATCCATGTGGTCGAAAATCAGTGTTTTTAACGCTATCAGGTTAAAACCCTGACTGCAGGGAATCAGGGTTTTTAACTTTAAGTTTTTTTTATTATTTTTTGAAATACATGTATATAAAATTATTAAAATGATTTTGCCGAAGATATTCAACTTAAAAAAATCGAGTTGCAAAGCCAAAATAAATCACTGCAAGCAGATTTTTTTAAAAATATATGTAGTTGTAAAGTTTTAAATCATCATTCAAAAGTATAAGTTGTAAATCATAATGAACAAGGATAAGTTGTAAATCATCATTCAAAAATTCTTTGCGTATATATCATGAAGAAATATTTGTATAAATAATGAATGGAAATGGTGTTTTAAACGATATATATGATTTAGAATACAAAGAATGTAACCATAATAGACAGAAAATGTTATAAAAATATTTGTGCTGCACCATTTTATTTCTGTAATACATTGCGCTATAAATGTACTGTGAAATTGTCCTTTTTATCGCCTCTTTCAGCTAAGAAGAAAGAATTTAAGAATGAATCATGAATTACTGATAGGATTATGATAGATGTCTGCAAGGTTTCAGAATTCAGTGGCAGCAAATCCTATTTCTAAAACGATTTCCTTTCTTATATAAAGCCTTGCCTATCACGATCCACATATAGTAATGCTGTATCACAGAAATCCACGAAAGCATCAAACGTAGTTAAAGAATTATCCTTTTTCTTATACCATTCCTATGTTTAGGTAGGACTGATTTATGCGCTACAATTGGATAAACCTCGTCAAGAATTATGGTTTACAATTTCAGTGATGACATAGCAGTTTCTCGGTTGTGAGTTAGAAACGAATGTTTTGTAACATGCTACTTTCTTACAGTTTTGTTTTAGTTCTTTTAACCTCTAGCTTACGGCTGGTACAACAGTTGTACCAGGATTTTTTTTCACCTTTCCGTACGGCTCGGTACAACTGCTGCACCAGGAACGAGTTTGGATTTCCTTTCCCCACTTCAGCTTTCCAGCTGAGCCGTAATTGCCTGATAAAACTCCCTCCGTATTGTGTCGCTCCCCTTAGGGTCGGGAATCACTGTTGGCGACGATGAAACTTTTGCCCGTGTTTTGGCGACATTCCTTTTTAAACTTCCTAGGGTAGTGAATAAAGAATGAGATAGCACAATTTCATTTTTGAATAGTACTTGATTGAAAGCATTGTTCTTTCCCTTCGTTCCTTCATTTAAAAATCATTACTTCATTCCTTCAAAATAAAAACGAAATGAAGAAACTGAAGACACTCCTTCGAGAAAAATATTTGTCAAAAAATACATTTTGACAAAAAAAAAAGTTTAAAAAGTTAAAGCAACTTTAATCCTAAAAGTTACATGCATTATTAATTGCAATTACAGCAAAAATTAGGTTTTGGGAAATAAAACAATTCTTTCTTTTAACCGATAAAAATGAAATAATTTTTTTAAATCTCAAACAAGAATTGGTTAAAAAGACTTCCTTTGTCATTAAACAAAACAATACTTAACAACTAAAAAATTTTATTCAAAAAATTTACAACTTTATATTAATATATGTTTATAGTTGAGTCCATCTAATCGAATGATAAATATTTGAACCAAGAATTATTTGATGTTTCGTATTATACTATGGTCTAATGAAGGTAATCGGTGCCCAAGACGAAATGATACCTACATTTTTTTTTTCAGTTTTAAATTTTCATACTTGAACTCGATATATTTCTGCTAGAAATATATTTTGGTTATGATGTTTAATTAAACTCATGGCTTCATCATTATTTGTAATTATTTATGAAAACGATTGATTTAATATTTCATAATTCTGTAAACGTTAGAAAGTTTTAAAATATTGAAGGAGATTCATAAAATGTATCAAAATAATAATTAGTTTCTCCATGCGTTCAAGTAACAGAAAAGAAATATTAAAAACTCATGGCTTTATTTCATTCCACTGAAAAATAATTGAAATCTCAAATTATTCCGGAAATATTTGCTTTGAAATAAAACAAAACTGCATTAAAAAGTCAGGAATTCTATATTTAATTCTAAGTATTTCTCAAAGATAATCAAAATCATTTTTTAGTAAAAATACTAGTATTGAATAATGAATGCTGATAATCGAGAATGTTATACAGAAAAAAGAGCTTCAAAAATAAACAACCACTCTTAAAAAAAGGGAAAAGCATCTTGTAGTTTCTAACACTAAACGCCGTATTCAAAGGAATTTTTTCGAGTTTAGGTAGCCGCAGCCTAAAGGTTAATGTTCTCTGTTCTATCTCTAAGATGTGTGAATGTGCCCCTCCCTGTAAAAAGGGGTTGTGCTAGTGAATAAATGATGCGTGTGTGGCAAAGTCATGCTCTTGGCCCTAGTTGGCGTTACTAAAAACAAAAGACACTCCTAATCAGGTTAAACAGTATTTGTAACTGCAGGTTTGTCCATCTTAAGAAACAACAACAGAAACATGTAAATGCAATAAATAAAAAATTGCAATGAATTAAGTATAGTCAAAACTGTGGTTTCACGTCTAAAATATAGTTTTACATTTATTTTCAGAACTTAGTTTGGTTTCAGTTATATTTAAGTCCCGTTGTAAAGTAACACCAGGGCTATCTTGGGACGGACCTCGTCATTTTGAACCACTGTCAGATCAGGAGAACGACAACTGAGCTGGCACTCTACCCTTTCTCCATACCACACCACAATAGCGGACGTTGGGTCTGATGGATTTAACGTGTAAGAGTCCCCCTTACACGACGGGTTTATGGTGAAATCAAGTCTCGACCCTGAAACCCTCCGGTTCTAAAGTCGAGACCTTACCACTAGACCACCGTGGTCCCTTAACCATTGAAATAAATTATATGCAGTATTAGACATTAAGTTTATGTTTTGGCCAATAGATATCGTTGAAATTAAAAGTAATACTATATAGCGTATATAATTTTTATAACTGAAAAAGCATTGCATACAAATTTTTAATGGTTAATTGAAAATATGTTATGATTCTGAAGAGTTAAATGTATATTAATTTTTTTAATTATGAAAATGGCTTCGATTAAATGTTGATAGAGCAATCCTTAGATAAAATTTCCATATTTTATCTTCAATCACTGCTCACAAGTTTGAAATATTGGTTTGTGGAATAAGTTCGTAGCGTTTTTATCAAAGACTTTTGTTTAAAGAAACTTTTTCGTAATAACAATAGATTATGTATTCTCCGCTGTTGTTTGCGATCTCTTTCCACCTCTCGACTGATTTGTCGATGCCGTTCTGCCCAAAACCTACCGGTCTGGTTTTGAAGACCCTCTTTATTGTCGAAGGTAAAGCCTCTCAGATTGCTCGACAGGGTGCGGACAAGATGGTACTCCGACGGCGCAAGATCCGGAGAATACGTTGTGTGCTGAAAGACCTCCCATTTGAACTCTTGGAGTGTGGATTTGACGACTTGTGGAATATGGGACCTGGCGTTGTCTTGGAGGAGTACGGTTTAGCCTTTTCGATGGGGTCTTTTCAGTCGCATAGCCTCTTTCATGCGGTGTAGCTGGGCTATGTAGAGACACTTGGTGACCGTGACATTCCGTTCAAACCTTTCCCAGTACACCATGCACTCCCAGTCCCTCCCCAAAGGCATATCATGATATTTTTTGGATGGAGGTCAGGCTTGACCATTTCCGTGCTGCAGACTTGCTTATGACACCTTCTTCGTATTCGTTGCAAATGCCCCGTGCTGCATAAGCAGCGTTTTGGCCTGGATGAAAAGCGCCAACAATGTTGATATTTACCTCCTGGATATTCCATTTCTAGGCCTTAAAAGTGATTGAAAATTAAATGACTAAAAAAAGTCGGTTAGCACAGTTTTATAGAGCAGATAGATCTCTATCGAACGAATACCGTACACTTTATCAAGAAAAATTCGTTCGAAAACAACGTAAATGTAAAAACGCTACGAACTTATTCCCCAACCCAATATATCCCATTTATTATGGGATTTCAACTTTTATTGTTGTGAATTGGGTTGATATTGTTTACATTTGCATTTGTGTAACGTTTTTCTCAAGAGTATTATATTTCTCGATTCTTCGAATATTTATTCGTCTGGTATACTTTATTTGCTGCATATCATCTTTATTTAAATCTGTTTACAACAGAAAATCTAATAAAATATGCTGAATACATCAAGATTCTTCTCCAGAGTAAGCACAAGCAAAATCAAAGTGGTTGCTTATGGAATACAGAAATGCTTAAAATTTGAATTATTTTGAAGAAAGGAAAAAATGACTCTAGAAATATCAAAAATGTAAAATATATACTTTATGAATAATGCGATTAACCCATTAATAACCATACTCTAGTAGTACACAAATATTGTACAATATTGTATGACATTGATCAATATTCGCAATATTGTATGACATTGATCAATATTTCGCAATATTGCATGATATTGATCAATATTCGCAATATTGTTTAATATTG
>JAPMOQ010043552.1:102271-128807 GCA_026543055.1 Argiope trifasciata | reverse complement strand
AATATTATTTAATATTGTACAATATTGTATGACATTGATCAATATTCACAACATTGTTTAATATTGAACTATATTGTTTAACATCATACAATATCGCACAATATTGTACAAAAATGGGGTCGCAGACTGTGCTACCTGGGTATTGAATAATCGTAACTCATACTATACGAATCTATTATATTATCTAGAACATATACAGTTTACTGAATGAATATTTATTAAATATATAACTGAACACTGTCAGCAGAATTAAATTTTAGTACTTTTTGTTTTTTACATAGAAGCCATTGAGTTAAGAACTAATAGATCAATAATTATAGGAAGTACTTTTTCGTACTTTTCTGTGAAGTTTTTGAGAAAAATGCAGTAACTTTAAAAATGTTTCCTTTTTCTAATAAGGAAATTCTTCAATAATAATTTTTTTTAAAAAACTCGAAACTTTTTAAAAATACCCTTTTTTTCTTTCATTTTTCTGGTAAAAGTAGCACAAACTGTAAAGAATCTTTCTTAAAGTTTATTTCCTTATAGAGAGTGAAATAAATAAAGTTAGAATAATGTATTTTGAAAAAAGTTTTTAGAATATATATAACTAGCTATTACCCGTGACTCTGTTCATGTGGGCATTTTGATGTATATGTACAAATAACTATCAAACAATGACAAATAAAATAAACCTTATCTAAAAGTGATACATTTAAAAGTATAAGCATATACGAAAAATATATAACATAAATACAACTCAGTAACAAACATACAGCTAACATAAAAACAATTTATTTACATTGTATACCCAAAATAAATAATAATGTAACATCCATTTTATTTATTGATCGAGATGGATATAGCTACAACAGTATTATACACATCATTATTAAACTTTTAATTTGAAAGAAAACACAGCTGTCAACAATCATGCACGAATTTTCAACGCCAGTGGGCTTAACGCACAAATATGATTTTCCTACGCCAGTTGGAGTAAAGCAGTGCAGATTAGAATTTTTTTTTATTTCCTTTATTCTGTTTTCTTTTCATTTAAAAGTACTTCAGAATGAATCCGAAAGATCGATTCATTAACAACATTTGATTTTAAATATATAAAACGCAAAGAAAATAAATAGAATCGTTTGAAATATTCGTTCAAAATTCTGATAAGCCTTACCTCAACACTGTTGAGAAAAAACAGAAGTCTTACTCATCTTTGGCCAGATTTGGCCGTAGTTGTTTGGCGTGAAAGTTGGTTTTTAATGAATAAAATAATTAACCGGCATAAAAAGTAGCCTATGTTCGATTCCTGACTAAAATCTGTCTTCGTGCTTAATTTCATCCCGTTCCGTTCAGCCGTTGTGGCGTGATGGAGTAACAAACATCCATCAATTCATCCAAAATTTCACATTGATAATATTAGTATAGATATACATTCGACATAAAAATGAATATTTAAGAAAAATCTATTGAAATTATGAAAAAATATGGCTTTTCAATTAAAAGATGCGATGAAAATTTTCTCTGATATGTAGACTTTTTATGGTAAAATAATTAAATGTTGTGAAATGTAAATATATGTTTAGAAGGCGTTATATAATGGATGACATAAGCTTAAGTATTCAAGAACCAACGTATTATTTTTCTTTGCTGTATAAATTTCAGCTTAAACCGGATAGGAATTTTAATTCCAAAATAAATAAATAAAAGTCTTCCTATTATCAATTATCTGAAATGCAAATTCCAGTTTTAATGCATTTTTTGGAGATAATTTAATATTTTACTTTTAATATTTTGAGCCAAAATAAATTTAGGGAATCTCAAATAACTATTAAATTTCATGTTAACATAAAAGATATTCATAACAATTATTAATAAACCCTTTTCCAGAAAAAAATTTGTCACTTGGCGATTTTGTTATATACGCAAATTTTATACTATGTACGTAAATTCAGGGCTTTGATGAAATTATTCGTTATTTAAATTAAGGTTTCATTTGACCCTGCAAGCAGGAAGTAAACGAGGTAAAGCAAGCTGATTTAAATCTTACTTTATAAAGTAGTTGGATATTATAAGAAGCTGTTTGTTTTCATATGCTGTGAAGGATAATATTCGTTACATTTTAGAATTAATTAGGATGAAATCCTTTTCTAACTTTCCATTAGATGGCGATGGCCACGGTGACCGAGTGGCACGGTCTCGGACTCGGATTTGGACAGTTTCAGGGTCGAGACTCGATTCCACCGAAAAACAGTCTTGTCCGATGAACCGTGTTGTCTAGCAGATGATATATTTAAAATATCAATTCCTTTCTTTCTCTTTCTGTCTGTGTATGTATACACATAGAAAGAGAGTATGTTTTAATTATATTTTGGACTCCGGTTTCAATTCGAACCGCGGTGTCCTGGTGGTAAAGTCTCGACTTTGGAACCGGAGGATTTCACGTTCGAGACTCGATTTCAAGGAAGAACCGCCAATTGAGGGGATCTAGTGCACGTTCAATCTGTCAGGGCAATCGTCCTCCTGCTGGTGTAGTGCGGTGTGGAGAGGGGTGTGCCAGGTCAGGTGTCGTCCTCGTTATTTGATTGTGGTTCAAAATGACGTTGTTTGTCCAAAAATAGTCCAAGCATTGCTTTAAACAGCGACGTTAATATAAACAAACGAACAAATCCATTAGATATCTTTGAAAATTTGAGACATAAATTGATAATAATTTGTTTATTCTGTAGAAACATAAAAAATTATATTAATACTGAATAAATTGTTTAAAACTCATAATAGTTTTAAACAATTTAAATTTTTTAACAGTTTAAAACTCATAAATTGTTTAAAACTCGTCCTTTTTTGACATGACAGTTTTGCTCACATTTTCAAATGCATTTGGCTTAAAATCGTCTTACTGAAATTTCGTATTGATACTGTTTACATAGACATAATAACAATGAGTATACAGCATATTTTGATCTTAAATTTCCTTTGCTTTTCTTTAAGTTTAAAATTATCTTTGCGAGAACTTTGACTATAACATAAATTTTATACGAGAGTCATTCATACGTAACAATAAAAAAACAATACAATGGCACAATGACTTACAATATTTTATAAACACACTTTAATTACTTAAATATAAAAATTGATTAGACTGTAGTATTAAAAATTGAAAATTACTTTTAAACGTAATCGCTTAACTCAACATCTTTAAAGAAGTTTTATACATTTTGTATTATATGGTATGTATTTGTTAATTGTTTTTTGCATGGATTTTGCATGCATTCTTTCTACCAAACAATCATTTTTTATTATTTCAAACAAATTATTTTCAACATTATCTTATGGATTATAAAAAAGTATGCATATTCTGGGAGCAGCAATTAATAATAAACATGTATGCCGCTTTAGTTTGCCTAATTTAATCCTAAATAAATAATGCAATCGGATAATTTTCAGTTATAAAAACAATCGTTGCCTGACTGTAGCAGTAAAACGGAAACAGTTGCTCCCCAAAAATACATAATTAGAGTATATTATTAGAGTATCCGACAACGTTAAAATCACTAATTATCGACAACATTAGCAATTTTTTTAATTATTATTATTTCTTGCAGTTTAAACATTACACTTCCCAAAACAGTTTATCTTTTCTAAGAAAAGGACGGCTTAACCTATCATCCAGGATTACAGATTTTTCAGATAAAATGTGTCTTTAACATCAATTTTCTCAAAACTTTTATTTTCATAACAATTCCCCACCATTAACATGGTATCGCTAAAATTAATAAAGGTATTTACATAATTTCGACATGTGTTTTAAATAATATGAGAAATGAAATGAACCAAAAGTTTTATGTTGGTGAAATACGTTTTCATTTATATGTTTTTAGAAAAACTAAGTTAGAAGTTTATGGAAAAATACATACAAACGTTTATTTTACCCATCACTTTTTTTTGCATCTCAAAATGCTTCTTGGATGTTGGTTCATTTCATTCATCATTGTATTCTATAACTTGCATGCAAAGAAAAATATGATTCTGCATTAGAATTTTGTGTAGAGAGTTGGTTGAATTTAATTAAAATTTACTACAATTTCTTCTATTTTTGAAAATATATTCTATTTTCCTTTTTTTTTTTTGTATTTCTAGTGTGATAATTGACATAACATTTGAAATTCCTAAATGATTTCTAAAAAAATTCAATTTTTTAAAATTTTTCCTCCGAAAGCAATCGGTTTCAAGTCACAATTTCCATTGTCCCAACATATGAATTCTATGTAAAAATAAATTTAAAAAATATGGTGCTGAAAGATTAAAATTCTTAAATTTTTTTTTTCCTTTTTAATAATTAAATTCAGTCTCCGAACTCCAGCGCTGTCTGGATAATTGATTTGGTTGAGCGCATTCAGTTAAGGATAGCGTGTTGGCTATTCCTCTAATTGGAGGAGAAGTCGATGTGAAAAACAGAACAAATGAATTTATTTGATTATATAATTCCACTATCTGGTACCCGTCGCGTTGCTGCCACAGAAGAAATAATTTTGAAAATATCGATTGAAATTTAAAATAACTGTCTTCTTTAACTAGGAATGATAGAAAGAATTGAATGAAAGAAGCATTTATTTTCGTATCGTAAATGAATACCTTCATTGAAGTTGAATGACATAGAAAGGAGAAGCGTAAATGATTTTTATTCCTATTTTTTAATTTATGATTCAACAGCTTTAAGTTAGGAAATTTTTTTTTCAATCTTCAGCAGAAACAAAGAAATATCTTATCAGCATCCAATATACAACTGGTTATCTAAAACACAGGGATTTTTTAAGGTTCAGTCCAAACATTTAAATTGCGAGTAATAACTATTCAAAGTTTCATGGCGATCGGATGAGTGGTACAGCAGTGAATGAAAGACATACAGACAAATGCTCATTTTTATTTATAGAGATTACATAATTTTACTATGCCTACAACCATCCCGTAAGTGAAAGTAATAACTTTTCAAAGTTTTAACGTGATCAGATGAGCGTGATGGTAGCGTAGCGTATAAGAGACATACTGCCAAGCATTCATTTTTATTTATATAGATTATCTTATTTTTTAGGCAAAAAAATGCAGATTGAATCATGCATTCCAACAACAGATATTAGTAAAAAGAATACATAAAAAAAACCTCTTCAAATCTGCCTATTTCAGTACACACGTTTCAGTAAATAACGCAAGAAGGTAAGATATTTTTTATTTCTTAAATTTTGAATAGTTTGAAAACACGAACAGACACACATATATTAAATTCTCCCTCATCGAGGTCAGAGTGCATAGGTTATTAGTATAAAATTTGTGCAAATAACATAGTACATTTAGTTTGTCCTATCTACATGATGTTTGATTTACCAAATGTGTGTTGCAAACGTGATATTTTTCTTATCAGTGGTTCAATCAACTGTATTGATATATTCTCTCTAAAGACATTCTTGGGTCTATCTGATCTGTATAGAACTCGAATACTTTTTCAAATGTATATTCTAATTTTGATTATATTAACAGGTTCATTTGCATAAATATGACTTTTTTATTGAATACGAATGATTCCTAGTGTTTTCAAAGTGAGCAGTTTCCAGAATTTAATTCCCTGACTTTACTTCTTATTTCTTGATTTAACTACATTAATTTTTTATGCTTTATTACACGTTATCATGGTAAAAAAATATATTACCCCTGCGCATAAAATGGCATATCTGAGACGCGCATCAAATTATTGAATTTTTTATCTGCAATGAAGTGAAAAATATTCAGTAATTTAAAATGAAAAAAAGTCACTTGGAACGTATTGATATTAAAAGAAATAAAATAATAGTAAATATACCAATTAGGAAGCTACTAAATTCGTCATTTCATTTGGAAGTTCAGCAAATTCGTAAGTCAAGTGATTAAAATGCTTATGTGGGTTCATGTTTGTGTTGATATTGTATTTGTGTATGTTTTAAATATGGACCCTTGATTTTTTTTAATGTGTCATTTCTCTTTAAATACTTCGGTATTAACATTTTTAATTTTTGGAATAGGACTTACGTAATTGTGACTCGTAACTGCTGTAATTTCCTGTATCATCTAGAGGTATCGACATTAAATATTGCGATTTTCGAGAGATTCTTTTATCAATTCTCCATCTACATGAACCCCGAAACGCAAGCTATCTACGCATTGAATTTTGAAGTGTTAGATGTTATCACATTAGTGTATCTCAAAAGTGTCTAGGTATAATAAAGCGTGGTAAGAACTTTGAGATCTGATTCCACAGAAGAAACAATTTTCTATATGCCCTAGATTATCATGCTAGCGGTTTTGGACCAAACTAAATCAGTCAGGACCGTCTGTCTATCGATGATGTGCTGCGGAAGTTTGGATTAGTTTTTTTAGTTTAGTTATATTAACATGCCGTTGTAAAGTGACACAACGGATTTTTGTGGATGGAACTAATCATTTGATTCCCGGTCAGATGACGAGAATGACACTTGAGCTGACACCCCACCTCTCCACACCACACCAGCGGGAGGACGTTTGGCTTGACACATTTAACATGCAAGAGATACCCTCACACGATGGTTCTTCGGTGGAATTGAGTCTCGAACCTGAAACCCTCCAATTCCGAAGCCGAGACTTTAACCACCAGGCAACCGCGGCCCTTGTGGAAGTTGAAAAATTAATACCAATTCCGCTGTTGTGGCCATCATCTGACTGAGATTTTGTATAATGATGCAAGTTCCAAAACAGTCCAGTTCTATTTTAAAACAGGGTGTTAGTATATTTAAAGTACTTCAGTACTTATTATACTGGAGCTACTTTATTTGTCATCTAATTTATCGTTGCCATTATCTATTAAAACGGATAATGTTAAGATTAATTTAAAGATTAATTGAGATTAATTATTGCCTAGCTATTGTTAAAAAATATTTAATTTAACTAAATAAAATTTTTATTTATTCAAAATGATAGTCGAGGTTCTGTTCGGTAGGGAGTTGGACTCGCATCCCTCAGATTGTAAGGTTGAACCCCACAGTCCGAAGACTTCTCTTATGTGGTGACTGGCTCACGAAGAAATATTTCGTGGTCTCAATGTCCTCAATGTCGAGAGCAATACCACTGAGGGTACTGTTTTATAGGTTTGTTCCCTGATTCAGGTCTAAATTTTGACCTGTGGATGCTTGAATGAACTGTATGAATGAAGTCCACCTTAGAAAAAGGTTTGTAATGCGTGAGTAGCTAAATCGTACTTTTGGCCCTAATTGGCGCCACTAAAAAAAGAGACAATCATTCGCCTTAAATAGCTCCCAAATAATTGTCAACTGGCTTCTAAAGTGCCATAATTCACAACACACAGATGATTAAATATAATTTTATAAATATGATCTGAATAAATTCTCAGATGTCGGATGACTCTTCAAAGGTACATTTACAAATAATGCGCTAAGTAGAACAATCCCTGATTTCAATAAGAAGAAAAAATCTTTAGAGGGAAATTATTCATAGTTTATATTTAAAAAATTGCTTTTTGTTTAATATTTTACATATAATTCAAAAACTTTCCTGACAAAAGGATAAAGAAAAAGGGAAATTTTTATAATATATTTCCCCCGTCTCCGTCTTGGAGGCAATTAAACTTTTCAGTTATAAAAATTATCAGCAAAAATCGAAGCGTCTGAGAGAGTATCGAAGATAGGATATATTTTAATAGTTTGTTGAACTTCTCTTGCATAAACCTGTTCAGTTTTGCAAAAAAATTACTCTTTTTTTCAGTGACTGAATTATTCATGAATCAATAGAGTCAATTTTCTCTTTTATAAAAACACCACATTTATAAAGTTGAAGGTTTTTATCAGAACATGAGTAATAAGAAGGAAGTAAGAAAAATGTCCCCTTCGTTTCTGCAAGTAATCAAAATAATTTCGCTGCACAAGAAAACAATAATTCTTATAATAATTTTAATTTAAAAAACGATATGTAGCATACTTTTTCTATTTTTTTAAGAATGCAAAAGTATTGTTACGGACCTGCAATTTTGCTTCCCTGCAAGTAAATTTTCATTATAAGAAATATTTATTTAAACTAATCTGTATTGGATACTATCGGACATCGATCCCAGAGCTTGATGTCGAAATTGGCGACGTAGTTAACAAAATGAATAATACTCGAAACATCGAGAATTTCCCCGATCTGTCCATTAGGAACCGAGATATGTCCATAAATACACTGAGTTGTTCATAGACTTCTAGTCCCACCTCCCGGGAACTACAAAAGGCCTGAAATCTGTTCTCGAGCAGTAGTCGATCTAGTAGACCTGAATAGAGAGGTCTTGAATTGGTAGTCCTGATCTGAAGAGTAGCGTCATCTACAGAGTCGATGGTGATAGCAGTAGTCCTGGTCTGTGATCCTGAATTGTGTCTTCGTCGCGAAGGTTGAATTCTCCAAAATGGCCATGAATTGGTTGTAGATAAAATTCCTGAACGAAGAAATAGTCTAGAGGACACCGAATAAACGGAGGAGTACTTAATTGTTATGTACCATATTATGGGTCAATGTGACGTGTCGTAGCCCTTTGAGTTTGTAAGTAGCGGTGGCCTGGGCAGAAGGTCATAAGGTTTGGTCTGGCCTGGTTATAAGGTTTCGAGGCCTGGTTATAAGGTCTCGAAACCGGAGAGTTCCAGGTTCGAGGACCGATTCCACCGAAGAACTGACGTGTGAAAGGGTCTTTTGCATGTTAAATCTCTCATACCAAACGCCCTCTCGCTGGTGTAGTGTGGAAAGAGCGGTGCTAGCTCAGGTGTCGTCCTCGTCATTTGAGAGTGCTTCAAAATCCCGATGTCTGTCCCAAAAAAGGCCTAGTGTTGCTTTACAACTGGTCGTTAATATTACTAAACTAAACTGAAACTCCTTAATTTGTAATTAATTAATTAAGGATACGGCACGTTATTGCAGTTATAAAGTTAGCATGCAAAATCTCGCTTCTCTGCTGAATACAATAAGGGCATAAATTTGAGTTACCCCTATTCCAATTATGGTTCTATCTCTTGAAAGAAAAATGGAGGAAACGGGCGTGAAATAATGAAATCCGATTTTCTTTAACCTCGATTCTCGATTAAATTTTGTTGACGGTTCGGTCATTGAAATCCCAAATCATATTTGGTTACGTCTCTTCGAGGACCAATTCCACCGAAGAACCGATTGTGTAAGCGGGTCAGGTGCACGTTAAATCCATCTGACCAAAAAGTCCACCCGTTAGTGTGATGTGGAAGTTTGGATACGAAGGTGCCAGCTCAGATATCGTCCTCGTCATCTGGCAGAGGTACAAAATAAAGAGGATCGTTAGAGTTTCTACAAAATGGGACGTTAATATAACTAAACTAAAAAAGCCCGTTGTGTGGTCGTCATGAACAGAGCAATCTTGAACTAAGCAGTAGATGCGAATTGAAGTAGAGAGTCTGAAGCGAAAGCGAGAACAGACAGTGGGGGGCTTCAGCCGTCCGTAGAGGCTCTAGAGGAAAACTCCGAGGACCCTGCTGAAACCTGTCTGGCCGCTTTGTGTGCTGTGGACGTTGTCAATACTGAGTTTCTACGTATATGCTGTATTCTGCATCTGTGCTGTCTTGTGTATTAGTCTCGGCCGTATATGAATGTCGTCTGTAAATATTTGTCTTATTGTGCTGTTAACATTTGTTGTCTTTGTGCTGTTTTGTCTTAATGTAATTAAACTTCTCTGTTTTGTGTTTCTAGTCAGGATAGTGGATTGTAATTTATCTTTTACTCCATATCCTCCACTACCAGTAAACGTAGCCGACAGATAGGAAATCTATAATGATATATTGTATTTTCGATCTATCTGCCACCTTCACTATGATAAAGATGACTCAAAACTGTTTTGAGCAAGATGGATGAAATTTGAAATACAGTCTTTACGCCAAATTTATATGCACGCACGATATTTTAAGAAAAAATCCATTCAAAGCTAATCTGTGCCCAACTACTCGAATATATATTAAAACGACAATTATATGTCGAACAGAACCAGAGGGAAAATTCAATACGAGAATTTGTCATCTATAGTACAAACATCTGCCAAATTTTGAACCAAACCCAGCTAGGAGTGACCATCTGTCTGTTTATTTTTTTTAAATGGAAATGGATAGGTAAAAACTGAAGTGATTGAAATACATATGGGGATGATGACCAAACAATAAATAACTCGAATTAGTTAATATTTGAGTCTCTTGACCGAAAGGTAACGAGTTCTGCCTTCGTCTCGGCCAAACACCGCCGTGTTGGCTAATGGCATGTTCAATAGGTCGGGACTTCAAAGTCCACGAAGTTCCCATGCCTCTGGGGTATTGAATTAGAAATGAGTTGGTCTCTGATTCGGATCCAGATTCTTACTTTCTGATGAATGAATGATCCGACCACCCACTAAAAAGGATTGTGTTGTGTGAGTTCGAGAAGAGACGTCCTTTCACCTGAACGGTTCTCGTTAATAACGAAAGGCGTACACCTCTGCTTTCAGTCGAAAGAGCTAAAACGCATTCGGGCTTGGTATGACCAGGTGACAGAACAAAACAGGACGAGTGTCATTGATACCTACAGCTGTGCTCACCTATAGCTAACAACATACACTATTTTAAAAACATTCTTTATTTACTTAAAAATAAAAATTCATAAAATATTAGTAATAAAAATTGAAAATTAATTTAAAACATAAACATTTAACTCAACATCTTTAAAGAAGTTTTATACATTTTATATTATATGACATATTTTTGTTCAATGTAATTTGCATGAATTTTGTATGCATTCTTTCTACCAAGCAATCGTTTTTTTAATTATATCAAATAAATGAGCAATTAATATTAATAATTGAGAATTTATTGAGTGACAGTTTAGTTGAGTTAATAATGACGCACAAATAATGATGAACAAATAGAAGATCACAAATCGATAGATACGATAATCAGGCTCAAAGCTAACAAAACACTTTGCCTTTTAAACAAAAAGTCGCAATAGTCCGTCTTTTAAACAACATACGATATTAGATCGTTTTCACAACGCCTTATCTTGGCGGTAACTGCAGTATCCCTAGTTTCCTCCGCTAGAGGCGCTGTTCAATGGTGGGAAATTAGGTACCTGGCACCACACATATATATTAGGAATTAATTGTTAAGAAAGTGACAAGGATCACAGGATAAATGCAGTGAAAATGCAAAATTTCACGCCAATTGCTAACATTTAGTTAATTACTATTGGCCATTGTTATGCAAAGAGTTCTCTACTAACTCAAGATTCACAGTTCCTAGAGGGATATTAGATACAACACTTGTCAAAAGATTCAGAAGGAGGGGAATGCTGATTCTGTGAGTTCAAAGATTTTGAGTAAAGACAGTCTTAAGGTATCTGACTATGTTCGAAGGAATATTTTTAAAAAATTGGATTCATAAAAAAATCTTTAAATTATTGTTTTTAAATGCATTGCCAATTATAATACAAAATACTACAAATATAAAAAATATTTGAAAATATATTATATTTTGAGAAATAAGAAAATTTTAATGAAAGTGAATCAAAATGGTTAACACTGTACACAAAATGGTAATGCAGCCTTTCTCTTTTTCACTGCGCGCAAGTTATAGAATATAGTGATGACTGAAATGAACTAACATCTAAGAAAAATGGCGAGATGCAAATAAATTATGGGTAGAAATATACGTATACATGCATTTTTCGATAAATTCACAAATTAAATTTTCTATAAACACCTATAAATTAAAACGTATTTTACCAACAATCAAACTTTTGGTTCATAGCATTGACCATATGATTTAAAACACACGCTGAAATTTTTATTCAAACATTTCTATTAGTATTTGAGATACGTTAACCGTGGAGAATTCTTATGAAAATTAAAATATCGTGAGAACTGAAGTTAAAGATTCATTTTAGATGAAACAATGTGTGTCCTTGAATAATTGGTCAGGCCATCCTTTTCCTAGAAAAGATAAACTGTTTGAGAAAGAGGAAAGTCTGGGCTGCAAGAAATAATACAAAAAAACCGCCAATATGCCCGTTAACTAGTGTTTTTAACGTAGTTGGATACCTTTAGTTTTTAGTTTAGATATTAACTTTAGTTTCATTGTAATGAATACATTTAATATACATTAATAATGAGAAATATTAGTGAGTAATAAGGAATATATATATATATATATATATATATTTACATATATATATATATATAAAAAATAAATAATAACGAGTTTTATCAGAGGGCAAAAAATGAGCATAGTAGATTAGATTTTATGTGGGCATAATGGACTGGCCTTCACGCTTAGTGTGGCCCTATCAGGAGAAAGCTCCCGCAGACATTTCCTTAGAATGTATTATCTCCTCGTCGAGTTATTTGGAGGTTATTCATCCTAAACAGCTGCTGTTTAGTTTCGAATTTTCTTATTTTTGTTTTAGATCATTGTACTACTCCTATAAACATCTGGTAGGTGTAAGCTGACCCAGTTTCATCGCAATCGGATGAACGGTTTAGGAAGACATACAGACAAACATTCATTTATATTTAAATATAAGATCGGGAAAAAGTGTCTGATAACTTTTGTTTCATAAGTTATAAGACTTCATGAGGCAATGAGTTAAATAAGTTTCGATCTGATTAGGCAATTCGAGCTGTAATTTACAGGACCACTCATATAAAATTAAAGACCTATTTAATTTCTAATAACCTGAGAATAATCTATTCAATATTATGCCGATCGAGTTGTGGCTTTCTCTGATGCATATGAAATCGCATTAGTGGTTTTATTTTTAACTAGCCGCCTTTGGCGACCAGCTGGTTCGCCATGAGTAATGCGTTCTAAAATTTTCAAGTAAATCACTCATTCATTATCCTTGAAGTAATTCCGGGCATTGATTGGCCTGAAATTACTATTTTCTCTAAGATGATGGACGGAAAGTTCTAAAATAACACGTTTTCCTAATAATATTCTTTAATTTTATAAATCAGTCAGTTTGAGCCATCGGTTGTGCTTCAAGAATATTAAAAATGTTTTTTTTTGGTGATGTTGTCAAAATATTAAATATGTTTTTTAAAAGAAAGCGAAAAAGGGAAAAAATTATTGAATTAATCATACAGGTTTTGAAAACGATTATAGAAATATGCCATTAAATTGTTATTTCAATGCGTATCCAGTCTAAATTCAATCAGGTTTACCTTAAATAAAGAAGATTTGTTGAATTAATTATTTAGATATTGCAAACGATCATAAAATCCTTTGCCTTGCATTTTTTAAAGAAACTATCCCATTTTATATTTCTTTTATTTTATCCAGTCACGTGCTAAAAGTTGCATTTCTTTAGGTTTATTAGCGATGATAGTTATTTGTTTTTATTTAAACTTCCGTCATTGTTTTATTTTATCCATTCACGTGATAAAAAATCATAGTTAAAATATTTCTTTATAAATTCGTTAAAAATAGAGGCTTAAGTTATACATTAAAACACTAATACCATTAGAAAGCTAATTTTTTACTCTTTAAATTGATGTTAAAATCATGTTTGTCCGATAATAATTTCAGAAGTTATAGCGGAAAAACGTCGAAATCTCGCTTAAATTTTAATTTATTCAAATTCTAATTAAAAATTCAAAAAAAGGGCTCCGAGGTGCACAGTCCCGACCTCCAAGGTATACATGTACCAAATTCGGTAGCTGTAGGTCCAACGGTCTGGCCTGTAGAGCGCCAACACACACACACACACACACACACACATTGAGCTATATTATTAGTATAGATATTGATGAGTTTCTCTGGAGAATAAAAGCGTACTCATGAAGTATAAAGTCCTTACTTCCTTATAAATCTATTATATTCTTTAAAATTCTGAGGAAATAAAAGCCAACATTTCCCAAAAGATCAACACATGCCTAATTTGATAAACATTTTGCGTTTTAAAAATTTCCTTGATATTTTTAGAATTGAATACACCAAAAGTTTACTTGCTTTATTTATTACGAAACTGCATTTGGACCTCCTGTCAGGAAGTCTTATAAATCTATATAATCGATATAGAAAATAAAGAATTTAAATGAATTAAAAATTTAATATTTTTTCCAAAATTAGTTACTTTTATATCATATTTTAAATATAAATCTAATTGAACCAGAAGCAATTGTCCGAGGAAAGGAGTATAAAATGTTAAATGTTTATTTCTACCTTTTTGATGCCAGCGTCCTAGCATATAAGCAGTGTGCCTTCCTCGTAAACTGGGCATCCCAGTTTCGAGTCAGGTTCGGGCGTAGTTGGTTTTTCTGTGTTATATCTGTGAGACATGTGGATGTGCTTTCCTGTAAAAAGGATGCGTGAGTTTCAAAGTTGCATTCTTGGTCGTAGTTAGCACTACTGAAACAAAAGACCTTCCCTATCGTAACAGTGGGCTTTTCCAGTGGCAAATGCCTTTAGAACAACACAACTGTTTTGATAAAAGAATAAATCATGAATAAAAAATACTTTACTGTTTTGTGAATAAATTTCTCCTTTTTTGTGTCCTGTGATCTTTTTTGTGCTTTTATGACAATATTTATTTTATAAAAATTATATTTTATTTATAAAAATGACAACAAATCTTTTTTCAACGACAAGAGATGGCGATTTATCTTGGTCCACAAATATTTTGTTACTTTGCCTCGAGTTATTAATAAAAGAAACATTTTGAGTTAATTTGAGGGAAAGGTAGTATTTTTATTTTAAATTGGAAAGTTATGTATATATATATATATAGATAGATATACTTTATTTCTTAAAAAGAGAAAAAAATTAATAATTGAGCCTTTTCATGTAATGGCGATTGAAAAAAAAAAATCACAAACGTATATTTGATTCATAAAAGTTAAATGTTCTGTCGAACGTTGAAACTTCGAAAGTATATCAGATTCGCATCAATAAAAAAAGGAAATAAATCAATATAAACATTCTTAACGTTTTGAATTAGAGCAAAAATTAAAATATATTATAATTTTTCTTTCAAATTTTTTCGATATAAATTTTAAGAAAAATCGAAGTGGCTTTTTTGAGTCTTTTTTCTCCTTATAAATATTGATAGTATTCTTTAGTAACATTAAACGATATATACAGAAGTGACAAAAGTCATGGGATAGCAATATGCAAATTACAGATGGCAGTAGTATCGCAGCGAAAAAGTATAAATGCGCAATTCGTTTTCCAGAGCTTTCATTTGTGTTCAAGTTATTCATGGGAACAGGTTTTTCGTGATTTATGGCGGCACGACGAGAATTAACAGTCTTTGAACGTGGAATGTTAGGTGGAGCTAGACGCATGGGTCATTCCATTGCGGATATCGTTAGTGAATTCAACATTCCAAGATCCACAGTATCAAGAGTGTGCCGAGAGTATGAAATTTCAGGCATCATATCCCATCATGGACGGCGCAGTGGGCGACCACCTGCACTTAACGACCGAGACCGCCGACGTCTGTGTAGAATGGTCAATGTTAATAGACACGCAACACTTCGTCAAATAACTGCAGGAATCAATGTGGGACGTACGAGGGACGTGTCCGATAGGACTGTGCGGCGAAATTTGTCTTCCTTGGGCTATGACAGCAGAAGACCGACTCGAGTGCCTTTACTGACAGCACGACATCGCCTGCAGCGACTCTCCTGGACTCATGAGCATATCGACTGGTCCCTAGACCAGTGGAAAACCGTGGGGTGGTCAGATGAGTCACGATTTCAGTTGTTACGATCTGATGGTAGAAATCGAGTGTGGCGCAGACCCCACGAAGCCATGGACCCAAACTATCAGCAAGGCACTGTTCAAGCTGATGGGGCTGCATAATGGTGTGGGCTGTTTTTACATGGCATGGACTCGGTCCTCTGGTGCAACTGAACCGTATGGTTATGTTCAGAAATGGTTATGTTCAGCTGCTTGCAGATCACTTGCAGCCATTCATGGACTTCACGTACCCACACAACGATGGGATTTTTATGGATGACAATGCGCCATGTCACCGGGCCATAACTGTTCGCGATTGGTTTGAAGAACATTCCGGACAATTCCAGCGCATGATCTGGCCACCTAGATCGCCCGATATGAATCCCATAGAGCATCATTTATGGGACATCATCGAAAGGTCCGTTCGTGCCCAAACTCCTGCACCACTCACACTTTCACAATTATGGACGTCTATACAGACAGCATGGCTCAATATTCCTGCAGAGGACTTCCAACGACCTGTGGACTCCATGACACATCGAGTTGTTGCACTTCGCCGGGCAAAAGGAGGACCGACACGATATTAACAGTCATCCCATTACTTTTGTCACTTCAGTGTATATCTGTAATGATTATGCATAAAAGATATTTGTTTATAAATATCTATATAGGTCAAATTTTTAATTGGGAAGGTTAGTTTAAAATTCTCAATCCTATATCGTTGGCATGATAATGATATCAAAGGTGTGGAGGCTCTCGACTGCGGAGTGATTTTTATTCATTTATTTATTATTGTAAATTAATATTTTAAAACGTAGTGGAAACCAAATTTTGTTATCTTAAAGTTTTGATTGTTTTATGTACATTTAATTTATTAAATACTATTTTTTATTGTAAATAATGTTTGCTAAATTAATATTTAAAAAAGGATTGGCAACACTAAAATTTTGGCTGTTTATTTTAAGGTGTTAGTATCATCATCTGCTATAATTCCAAAGAATAAAGCGGAATTACTTCTGTTATGGCTTAGAATGTCTAAGTTTATTTTTTGTTACACATTTTCCATATAACGCTCGTTATTTTCCCGTCATGCAATTGGCCAGTTCCGATGCGAGATGGAGTCTAAATTAATTATGTTAATTTCTAGGGCAAATGAGCTCGCAGGACAAAGGTATGATGTTGATGTTAATATAATGGCAATCGACTACTCCAAATCTATTATGAAGAAGATGCAAAATATTGAATGATCAGAACTTAGCGATAACATTGTCAGGAATTAAGATTGAATCCTAAGAGTCATCACCAGTCACGGTAGAGCCTCTCCCACAGGAGACATGTTCCGTCATCGGTATAACAATGCAAATTTTATAGAATTTTTTCACCTAATTGTATGACAAGAAAAATTAGTAGAAGCCTCTCATTCCCAAAGCTTAGGTGCTCTCTTCAGGATAGAATTCAGTTTAAAAATTGCATACCTAAATGTATCTGAGATTGGCATCAATAAGAAATGACATTTATGTAAAATGAATTCTGAATATTCTAAATGACATTATGTGTAAAATGAATTCTGAATTATTTTATGGTCTTCATTGTTATGCGATTATTTAAAATGTGAGTAAACATTTTTGGTACCTCAGTAAACCGAAATGAAACTTAGAAAACCAAAATGATGAGCTTAATATAGAGTTTGTCAGCAGAACCTCCAAAATTGTTATTATAACTCCAAAATTGTGTGTTCGTCTTGGCCGAATATAATTTTCTTCTATACATGGTTGTGCAATCAATATTTGTCATCTTTGTGCTTTCCTGTCTTTGTCCTGTAAGCAAGAAGCGACAAACCGCAGGGTAACCGTTTGGAGATTCGATACCAAATTTGATAAAAATCTATATTGTCAATATAAAATATGTGTACCAAATTGTATCTACCACGTTTTTGCATTTAATTAAGGAGATTATTTTCACCCAAAAAGAAAGAAAAAAATGTGAATTTATTTGGTTTAAAATATTATAGAAATCTTGAAATGCTATCCACAATTCCATATCTTGAATTTCAACAGTCAACCAAGAAGTGTTTTTAGTAATCATGTTCATAGACAGATAAACGGAGAGACAAACAGACAATAGTCCAAAAATATGCTTTTTAAACTTTTGAATAATTGAAACTAAGAGAATCCTTCCATATCACGTTTTCGAATTTTTTGTGGATTATAATATGCATTCTATTATTTCTACATGTGAGACTTTGTTGTTGTTCTTTTCAATGGCACTTGTCGTTGACAAGCCCGCTAAATGCTGCCAGCGATTTTGAACCTTAATTAGCGTCCCTTGTTTTTCAGTAGCTCCAACTAAGGCCAAGAGTACGACTTAGCTAATGCATGCTTCACATTCTCTTGCACAACCCTGTTTTACAAGGGGGCACATCCACACTACCCAAAGATAGAACACAGAATAACAACCGTGCCCGAATTGGGAAGCTCAGAACACTAATAAGACACCCTACCACTAAGCCACGGTGTGGGCTGAGAAATTATAAATTAATTTAACCTTTTAAATAAACAAAATATTTAAAAATTGATAAGTTCAGATCTGTTTAAGAAATTCCATACGCCTTCGTTTTCTTTTCAACAATAAAAGGATAAAACAAATTTTTAATTTCAAGAAATATTAAGTTTTTACATTTGATTTTCTTGTAAAAAATATTAAATGGAAAATAATTGCGTTAGAAGAATTGGTTTTTGTAAAAACAATAATACGCCTTTCACGAAAATATAAATTTATTTTCTATTGTTGTTTCCTCTTAACAACTTCATTCATTGTTACTTTCTTATAAAAGGTTTTAGACCCTATTTTGATTATCTGCTATCATCTTTGCTAAATTCCTTTTGTTTTCAAAGAAAAAGGCATATATTTATAATCATCGTAAGAAGGCATATAACTTTAGTTCCAGTAAACGAAGAGGATCTCACTCTGGAAAAATCCTTTTATGCTTGCTTGAATGAACTGGACTTTTTATAGTAATGATACTAAAAAACACTTATATAAAATGTCACTGATAGATACGATGGAACTACTGGAGTCGAGTTTCTTTATTTATTAGGTTGTTCGGAAAGTAATTTCGTTTTTTCCTGACAAAGGATTTAATTGCATTTTTCGCACCCAATTTCATACTTAAACCGCAAAATCATTTTATGTTTTAAGAGCTGATATAGCAAGGCTTGAGTGTGAAAAAGTGCAGCTGATTCTTCGCAGTAGTTTTTGGATGGTGCCCTTTTAAATATGGAGAGCAATAAACAGCATTTTCGTCATTTTTTTCTTTTTTGCTATAAAAGGTAAAAATGCTGTTCAAGCCAGAAATAAATTAGCCAATATGTGTGGAGAAGATGTGTTAACAGTACATCAGTACCAGAACTGATTTGCAAAATTTTTCCTTCAAATGAGGAGGCCAAAAACCACCTCGATCAGTTTTTTTTTACAGCAAAGACCAAAACTTTTATGAGCGTGTAATCATGTTACTACCAAAAATATGGCAAAAGGTATTAGACCAGAATGGCAATTTTATAATTTAATAAATAATTTATTCATTAAACGAAAATTTCTTTTCATTTTGACACAAAAATACGAAATGACTTTCCGAACGACCCAATATTTTAAAGTAGTTGTCGAACGGATGAAATTTTCTTTTATTTGTTTGTTCTGCGACCAATTTTTGGAAAGCCCTTTCTAAAGAAGTGACTGGAGTTGAGTTTGTGTATTCTCAATAAGATTGAAAAGATGAAAGAGCGCTTGGAAAATGTTTTAACTAATATTTTTGAGGTATCAAAATTCGTTCTTTTCCTAACCTACAATAATTTTCAGATATTTAATTTAACTGTTTATAATCATGGACAAGAACCTGATCTCTAATTAGAGCATATTTATAAAGAGAATGTAAATGAGAATAAAATTTATGAAATTCAGAATACAATAGAATTAGAAAATTAACTGAGCTACAATGAATATCTTATTTTAATTGATTTAACATGAACTTAACTATTCATATTCATAGGCAAGAGCCTGAACTCTAATTAGAACATATTTCTAAAAAGAAATTTATGACATTTCAAAGATAATTAAAAAATTAACTGAACTATAATATCTTATTTTAATGGATTTAACAATGATTTATTAAGAATTTTTTTAATTTTATACTTAAAGATTTATTTTTTCACTATGTTACCTGTTGATTTAATAAGAATTATTTTGACTTTATACTTACCATAAAGAATTTTCTCCAATTAGAAAATTAATCTATATTGAGAGTTTATTATTAAAAAATACAGTAAACTAGACGCGTATAAATTTTTTTAATTAAAATTCCTTGTGTAAAAACATTTTTAATAAGTTCTAATCACTTTTTAGCTGATATGACTCTTTAAAGTCTACACTAAGATGTGAAGATATTTATTTCGATCAATAAGTGTCCAATTTTATATTGAAGTCTTTTTTAAAAAAATGCGTTTTCTTTTGGAAAAGACCTTCAAGTACTTGCAACAAAACAGAACAATAGTGTAATGGTCTTTTCCCTGATAAAGACCGACATTTAAATGTTTTTTTTTTTTTTTGAAAAAATAAGAGAGATAACTTTTTTTGTGTGTTTTTATTTCTTATCATTCTTTGACATTTTGTGCAACTTTTTGATTATTTGGAGCGACTTCCCGCATTATTCAGACTGACATAAAAAGATTTACCGAAGTTACTTTTAGTTTAATGGCATCGAAATAATTTGTCGTCTTAGGAGGAGTTTAAATGTACTGTTCGTCTTTGAAAGTAAAATCATTTGAGTAAAAGTGATCTTCAACATCGTTTCAATTTTTTTTTCAGTTTATCTATAAAACCGAAAAAAAAAATGTTAAAGTTCTGAAACAAACCGTAAAACAAGTTACCATCTTCAGAGAATATATGTATATATTACATTTTGTGAAAGGAAATTTGTGAATATAAATATAGGGCTCCATCCGTTACTTTTTTTATCCAGTAGATTCACATTGAGGAATAACAGAGGATAATGCTTGGAAAGGAAGACTTGCATTTTCAAAGGATTTTTCATTCTTTTGTAACATAAATCCAAAACATAGGATTGGATAATAGTTAAAGGAAATAAACAAATTTAAAATAATATTATTAATGTAATTAAGTAAAAGAAACTAATTACGGAAACGAAACTAAAAATTGGAATCGAAACTAAAAGTTATTTCGGATTCGAACAAGTTTAAAATTTAAAAATTAAAATGAAATCCTATCATGGATTTATGATACAAAATAACAAGTTTTATTTTTCGTATTAAGTATATAACACGTTTGATCATATAGCACACTTTATTTTTTTTTATTAAATTGCATTTGCAAAGTGTCTAGCTTCGAATATGTTTTGAAAATCATTAATTATTATACGCGATTTTTCGTTTTTATAATCAGTGACCTTTCGAAATAATACGCTTTAAAAATTTATTTCTATATATGATTTTGAGTTATATGATTACTCACCAAAATCAATTACTCACCAAAATTCAATTACTCACCAAAATACAGCAGATTAATTTACAGTGAATTCTTAACAAATTGTTCTTACTTCATAACTACTGCAGTTTATGCATTTCTATTTAATGAAACAGGCGTCTCAATCTTCAATTGGATCTTAAAAATCGATTTTCATTTACCAATGTTGCTGGAATTTTGAATATTTCTACACTTAAGTTAACTCGATGTCATTTCGTAGCTGTAATTTTTTTCAAAATTTAACTACCATTTAATCGGTTTATTTATTAATATTTTGATACCGAAGATTAGTATCAGTGGACAACGGATTTAAAAAGAGATGAATTTGCTGTAATGGAAGTATGGATTATAATTTAATAATCATAAATTAATAAATTAAAACTGTAGAAACTTACTTCATTAATGACATTATAAGAAAGATAATTATTCAAAATGTGCAAATATACTAAGAAGAAAGAAAGTAGATTCATATAGTGATTAAAAAACCTTTTTATTTATCAATAATTAATTAAAACACTCAGTATTTCTATCTATGAAAAATAGTCCACTAAACAAATGCACCTACATTTTTTACGATGATACTAACAAAAAGGTCTTATATATAGTGAAGAAATTCTACCCGATAAGAAATTGCTTTATTGGAAGTATCTTCGAAATGGAAAAACAAAGAGCATGTGATATGGAACTACTGTGTAGGTGGTATGTCACTTGCGTCTCATGTCTTAAATTCATATTAGAGTATTTTGCATATTTCATTTTTCTACTGTATATATATATATATATATATATATATATATATATATATATATATTAACAAAATAAGACAACCGAATCAAAACAATAATCAATAGAAAAAATAGTCAATAGAAAAAGAATCCGGCCTGAAAACTTCGTCAGGAGCCACTTTCAAGCAAGGATTCCTAATAAGGATTTTTTTTTTGTGAGGCATCGGTGGACAATGGTCAAAAGTATTGACACCTCGTGGCCCGAAAATCCCCCGAAAATAAAGGCAAAAGAGACATACCAATTTTAACAGCAAAAGACAAAAACAAGGCAAAACATTATAAACATCAACAAATGAGACAAATATATATATACAAAAGTAAAACTACATAAGAAAAATCACAATTAATGACTAAATTAAGAAAACAATAAGTGAACAGACCTGGCCGTGGACAATCGTTCTTCTTTTCCAATAATAATACTACAGTGTAACTAAACATAAATGGGATTTATTAGCGCCATCTATTTCACTAATATTTCATTATTTCTTTTTTTATTAAAGTATTGATATTACAGTAGTTTTTTGGAAAATCATTATTGTTTAAATTTTTAATAAAACTATTTGTTGCTTTTATAAAAGAAATTTTGTTATTACATATTGTTTTAATTTTAATGAATTGTGAGAAAATTAAATTTTTGAAAATTTTAGAGTTAAGATTAGAGTGATAATTACAGAGTTTAATTATATTAAATTTGAATTCGTCTCTTTTATCATAAATACCGACTATTGTTTTATCATTAGCAATTTCGATCCTTAAATCCAGATAAGTAGCTTGAAGATTATCACTATTTGTTTCTGTTAAAGTTAATTCTTTTGGATAGCAGTTAGTAACAATATTGGTATTATCTAAGTTAATCAAAATTAAATCATCAATAAATCTCCATCCGTTTATTAAGTAATTATTAATTTTTTTTCTCGTAATAATGTAGGAAAATGTTGGCTAAAGCACTTGAGAAAGCTGTACCCATTGGTATACCCTTAACTTGTTTATAAAAATCAATACCATTGAATACATAATTTTCGGTAATATTGAAATTGCATAAAACCAGCCAGTTATGTTTATTAATTACATTTTCATTTAAATATTCGTCATATATATGAGTACAGACATTTATTAATTTCTCATGGGGTAGGTTGGTATATAAATTTTCAAAGTCAAAAGTATTAATTTTATAAATTTTGTTATCTTTTAAGAAATCCAAAATCTTTTTGTTATTATTAATGACAAAACAATCTTCTTCTTCAATTTTACTTAGAATAATTTTTAGGTATTTGAAAAATTGCTTCCCCATGTAGTAATTATAACTGCCTGTACTACAGGTAACGAATCTAAATTTTATTGGTTTTTTGTGAAATTTAACAGTGGGGAACAAATAAGGATACTTTAAAGAGCATGTTTTAATTTTAATTTTTTTAGCGAAAGCTAACAATCTTTTGTCTAGTTCCTTTTTACTTGAATTAACCGAATTATAAATCGAATTGGAATTATACTCACTAATTAAAAGCTCCTTATAATAGTGCTTACACATTATACAAAAATTGTTTGACGATTTATCTATTACTGTTATAATAAATTTCTCTTTTAAATTTTTTATTTCTTTTTTTATTGATTTGTTAGCAAAGAATCCCCGTTCTTTTATTCTAACTTTACCCGTATTATACTTAGTTTTAATTTCTCCTAAGACCCTAATTTTCCATTCATTAAAACCCTCTGGAGGCCAATTATATTTTCGAGATATTTTAGAAATATCTCGTGTCTAAATCGAGATATTTAGACATAATACACATAGTTACATAAAAATGTCTAAATCGAGCCCAATAGAAATCAACACTTTTTTATTGTTTAATCTTTCTCTAAGTCTAAATTTTGTTCCCTTTCCCATTAGATCCCTTAATCAGCTAGAATCTATAATTTTTAAATCACCTGTTATTACATGCCCTTTCTCCGTATCTACATAGTCCTTATAGATTTCTTCATCACAATAACAGTCTATTTTGCTTATTTTATTTAAATTTTTACTATAGTAATTGTAGTTACAAATATTTTTCTTTAAAGTTGCTGCATAGCTGAATGCAATTGAAACTATTGTATTCTTTAAAGGAAAGAAATCTTTGTTAATCTGCAAAATTTCGGGTAATTTTAGTTTTTCATAGTCAATGTCTAAAAATTTTATAACACAGAATTCTTTGTTTAAATTATTAACATTATTTATTAATAAATCGGTTTTTTCAATATTAAGCTTAAATTTAATTAGATCTAGAATAACACATTTAGTGTAAAAATTTTTGAATTTTAAATCAGCTAGTTTATTATTTATTAACCATTTAATTTTACTTTTTCTAAGACCAAAAATATATTTCCTAATTTTGTGAATGTTTTCATTATTATGATCCAGATTACAATAATTCAACAGTTCCTCAAATATTATTTGAAAATTACCCCCTTTACCTTTACCTCTTTTAAATCTCTTATTACCGTTTTCTGTTCTCAAAAAATCTTTAAAAATATTAAATTTGCTATAGATACATGAGTTGTTTATATCCTCATAACCTTCGCCATTTAATTTGCTGTTCAAACCATAAGGAAATAAAGTTTTTAAGTTACAAATGTAAATATTTTCAAGGTCCAGTCTTTTGTTTAAGTCATTAATATTGTCTTCTAGAATGTAGATGTTAATATTATTAAAATTATGGCATTGAAAGTGTTCTAGTTCAAATTCAGAATTCTTATTTTTTATAAAGTTTTTGATATTAGATCTATGGTTATTAATTCTTAGATTAAGTTCGGTGCTAGTTTGACCTATGTAATTTAAATTACATTCAATACAATTTATAATATAAATTAGATTCTTATTTTTACAAAAAATTTGTAAGTTTGTGTTTTCACTATTAATTTGTCCTTTACCTGCTAGCGGACAGGTCCTGCACTTTTTATTTTCACATAAGCGATATTTTTTTATATTTTTATCTTTTTTATAACAAAACAGTTGAGTCGGTAGCTTTTTATCCATGGATTCTCCCGACACAAAACTATCCACAGTGCCCCTTGATAGAGCGCGCGACGGGCCATGCGCTATGTTACTCTTTTTATAAGCTTCCTGCATAATTTTATTCATTTAATATAATTAAGTATATCTCCCGTACCCGCAAGACCGAGGAACCCTCGAAAAACTAAACCAGAAGAAAAATCCCACAAAAATTGAATTCTTATTGTTTTCTTAATTTAGTCATTAATTGTGATTTTTCTTATCTATTAGGTTGTTCGGAAAGTAATCTCGTTTTTTCCTGACAACGGATTTAATTGCATTTTTCGCACCCAATTTCATACTTGAACCGCAAAATCATTTTATGTTTTAAGAGCTGATATAGCAAGGCTTGAGTGTGAAAAAGTGCAGCTGATTCTTCGCAGTAGTTTTTGGATGGTGCCCTTTTAAATATGGAGAGCAATAAACAGCATTTTCGTCATTTTTTTTCTTTTTTGCTATAAAAGGTAAAAATGGTGTTCAAGCCAGAAATAAATTAGCCAATATGTGTGGAGAAGATGTGTTAACAGTACATCAGTAAAAGAACTGATTTGCAAAATTTTTCCTTCAAATGAGGAGGCCAAAAACCACCTCGATCAGTTTTTTTTACAGCAAAGACCAAAACTTTTATGAGCGTGTAATCATGTTACTACCAAAAGGTATTAGACCAGAATGGCAAAAGGTATTAGACCAGAATGGCAATTTTATAATTTAATAAATAATTTATTCATTAAACGAAAATTTCTTTTCATTTTGACAAAAAAATACGAAATGACTTTCCGAACAACCCAATAGTTTTACTTTGTATATATATATTTGTCTCATTTGTTGATGTTTTTAATGTTTTCTTTTGTTTTTGTCTTTTGCTGTTAAAATTGGTGTGTCTCTTTTGCCTTCATTTTCGGGGGATTTTCAGGCCACGAGGTGTCAATACTTTTGACCATTGTCTACCGATGCCTCACAGAAAAAATCCCTTATTAGGAATCCTTGCTTGAAAGTGGCTCCTGATGAAGTTTTCAGGCCGGATTCTTTTTCTATTGACTATTTTTTTCTATTGATTATTGTTTTCATTCGGTTGTCTTATTTTATTAATTAATTTATATTCATTTGTATTTTAGTTGTAGCTGCATTTGTTCTCTCCAAATAAAATGATTGATTTAAAAACATTTTAATTCTTAAAACTTGTTTGAATCAGTAATGATTTTTAGTTTCTATTCCGGTTTTGGTTTCGTTTCCGTGGTTACTTCTGTTTCTGTTTCGTTTAAATAATTCTTTGAATATAGTATTTTGGATTTGTTTCATTAATTGATTCTTATTCATTTACCGTTCATTTTGTTAACTTTTAGCGTGTAATTCTGAATTGAGTTTTAATTTCGATTTCGACCTAGTTGGTTTCGTTTTAATTTTTGTTGATCAAGAAATGGGTTTTGATTGTTTTAATAATTTTA